>JAVTVY010044181.1:0-215383 GCA_036873755.1 Hanleya hanleyi | reverse complement strand
CAGACCTCACGAACCAACGCTTGTTAGTAGCAACGGACACCTCGACAGTTCTGGCCTACATAAACAAGCAGGGAGGAATTCATTCTCAACTGCTGGATCAGGCACAGAAATTTTTCAACCTCTGTTGGGACAACGAAATTTCCGTGCGAGCTCGCCACATTCCCGGTCATCTGAACGTGCTGGCAGACATATTATCCAGACTGAATCAGATAATATCGACCGAGCGGCAGCTTCACGATCATACAGACGTGAAATCAACGATATTTTATTTTTAGGTAAATGTTGTTTTGGGGATTACGATCTCAATGTAAATGATTTTATATCATTCTCAAATAATGAAGGTAAGTTTTACAGCGCAAGAAACATGAAAACTTTGAAAATCAATTTTCCTATTTCTAAGCTTAAACTTACCTTCACATACCGTGATGGCCCTCCCAGCCTCCCCGCTGATGGGTTATTCACACTGCGGTTGAACAGGAAAGAAGGAAGTCACGTGGTCAGACAGATTGGGTTCTGGGTACTCGCGCATGGGCATTGAGCATTACAGGGACTACTTTTTTGGTTCTGTGGTAAGGTTTTACAATAGTGCAATCGCGTAGGAACACGATAGCAATAAGGTATGTGAAGGTAAGCTTAAGCTTAGAAATACGAAAATTAATTTTCAAATTTTTCCTATTTTTCCGTTTTATAAAATGAAATCCGACGATACAGTCAGGCGACAGACAAAGGAACAGTACTTCATTCGAAAGTTCAAATGTGAATTAAACTGATAATAATACCTTTATTGATATATGAACTGTAGAATTGAAACAATTATTTCTTTTATGCATGCATCGACTGAAAAAGGAAATGTCAGACATCTGTCGGTAAAACTTAATCATGTATTTATCAAGTCTGGTCTTGTCAGGCAATACTGCCTCAAAGGAAATGTCATCTAATGTTCTGTTTTGTTCTATATGTCATTGTCGGATTATAACAAACTGTTTTACCTTTTGGTGTCCCTCCACAGTTTCGTAGTAATGGCCCCTGTCTAATTTCATAATACGATAGACTGCCCGTGTTCTGCTACATCATAATTCTTCTTGTCTTCTTAATAGTTTATATCTATAATACCATCCTATTCAGCATTATCAACGCTGCAAACGAGAACGTACAAATCGATGGCTGGCTTCGCCTACACGCTGATCGGGATCATAGAGTAAATTTTGTCCTGCCTCAGTTATGCCCCTTGGGTGTGCCTAAAAATCTTGACCCATTTACGGGAAGAAAATCTGCAAAAAACTGGCAGGTTGACCCCCACTTTTTTTGTCTTTTTAAGTTGAGACCGGAGCAGGGAAGGTGAGTAAGAAGTTTAATTGAAATCGCTCTTACAGATTTTTCTGAAAATTGAGCCGAATTTGACCATTTTTCGACATTTTAAGGGGTTTTCTAGGAAAAATGAAGCAAGGCTGGAAGGGAATGTTCGAGATTCATTTTTCTATAACATAGCAGTGCTATGTCTTAAAATGATAGCTTAATCATGCTCTTTCAGAAAATATATACATATAAGTGATTTGGGTTGAAATTTTTACGATAATTGGTGGCCGAAAAACGGACCCATAGTCTATTCCATGCCGAATGGAAGAATCCCTGGAGTGCACCCTTTGTCTACTGCATTATATTGTAAATATATATGTCTCCAATGTCCAATTAGTATATAAAAATGCGTTTAACATGTTTAACTACAAGGCAACTATATGTATATATAGCCTTACATATGAATAAATATATTATTGCTATTGAAAAGTCCATAAAATGGACGAAACCGGTTTAGCAGTGCAATATACAGTTTAGCTCAAAAGTCTACATTTTGTGTAGTTTTATTTCTTATATGTATATATATGCACATATTTGAATAAGTATCTAAGCAGCTAGAAACGAATGTCATTAGATTAAAAATGCCATGATACAGCGGTGGTGTTCGAGGAAGTCAGCTCATGAATTGTCTAGGAGGCCCTCTGTTTTTGTCCTTTCATCAGAACAAGCAAGGCACAATATGTGCGGTCTACTCACCAGGCTGCCATTGATGCAGAAGTTTGCAGCCGATTGTGTAGTTTGTGTGAAATCATCTTGTCTAAAAAAACGTAATCCTGCCAGAGTCGTTTCAGATTTTTATCTTTTTGGTTCTGTGGATATTGAAGTACAAAACCGTCTCCAATACATCTTGCTGTCTTCTGGGACAGCCAAGCAGATGAATTCTTCCTACCCGGAAAAGAACGGGACAACAATGAAGCACAGTCATGCATATATTCGCAATGGGCAAAGACAGCTGGTCAGCACATGGACACCGTGGCTGACTCTGTATCCTTGAAGATTCGCTCCACATGATATAGACTTTTGGAAGAGTGCCATGCTTCAAAAAATAGTTTTATTGCGGGTGTCTACTGTTCCAAGGAAAGGGGAATCACTCCGCAGTAATGCAACTTGGAAACCCACATAATCAAACCAGGATTCATGTCATGCAACTTATGCCCATTTTTATCTCACATATGTAACATTTTAATTGTTGGACTACGTCAGCTGAAGTTGACAAAGTTCTATGGAATACACATTCTCCTCACCCCGACTTTCATTATTTCGTTCCTTTACTTTTCACCAAATCGACCGATTGCCTTCAAATTTCACCAAGGTGATTATGGGGCCAAGTAGATATCTCGCACTAAAATTGAGCCCAGTAGGCCAAATGACAAGGCCACGGTTGCCTGAAGCGAAGAAATTATTGGAATAGTAAGTTTGAAGCTCTTATGTATATTAAAGGTAACAGAATTGAGGTCAACGGTCAAGATAACTTTGGCCCCAAAAACAGAAAATCATTGAAATTCAAACTGTGTTTTTAGTGGATACAGCAGCGGGAACACAATATGCCAAGTACTGAAATTGTCAAAGGTCATCGTCACAGTCAAACAGGAAAGCATTGAATACATTGTCTTTGATATTACTCCAGTTCAATTATGAAGGTATATTTGATCACCCGTCATAGAGTGTAGGATTATTTTGATATCATTTATTATATGGTATTTCTGGAAATCTCCCTCCAAGATATGTTAGGCTTGCGGTTGGTAGCAAATGACCCGGGCTGACCCAGGAGAACTGCAGCGAAACATTACCATTCCTAGAAAGCCCAGACACTGACTGGACTTCCATAGAGCTGAATGAGGTAGAGACTGAACTGTCATTATTTGAAAGCCCTTAATCAGCGGTTTATGTGCACTAAACAAGAGATTTTAACGATAACGTGTTATTGTTTGTGTTTGTTACCTGCGGCACGCAGGTCTACGGGAGGCTCGCGTTGTTGTTGTTGTTCTTGTTGTTCTTCTTCTTGTGACTTTTTGAAATACGCATGCGCTAAGAGAGTGTGATCTCTGCCACACTTTCCTTTTCAATCTCACATGACAACACTGTCTTCAGGCACGTTTGAATTCATTTGCAACTATATTCGGTGGAATTAATTATTGCTTCGTTGATTTCCGTTCAGATTTCAATTCTCTTACGTCAGTCGCTTAAAATCTGTCGGTCGTCACATCAGTCACTGTCTTCAGATATTACCATTTTCATTGAATAGTATGCACATGTATATACAATTTAAGATCCTTGGATTTCTTATATACCAAGGAAGATGAGCCGCAACCTTGTCAGTGGTTCAGCTAATTTGCATACAGTCACAGGCGACTGTCTTAGAAAGTAGAAAAATAAGTTCACTACTTCTAGCATGTCTAGTAATCATTTTATCTACCCAATCTAGATAAAACACAAATTGGTGAAGAAGCATAACAAGTAACGCATTATCATTATGATTAACATTGAATAATACTTGGTATCAAATTATAGATCATGAATCATAAAAACAAACGCAACAATTACGTTTCAGAAGTAAACGGAACAACTCAGCAACTTTCACCGAATAAAGATGTTTAACTTTACCCCCAAGCAATTCGCATATATGGAAATATGTTTTGAAAGGAAGAATAACTTAACCCTCTGTGGGAATCGAAACAATGACCCTCCAATCCCTGGACTTACACTTAATGTCTTAGCTATACCGACTCATTGATAATACTCAAAACTGACTTTATGCGCAAACGGTTTTATAATACATAAATGACTATGTAGTATTTAGTGAGTCCGATAACCCTATGCGCGAACAGTACATCATAGTTGTGCAGTTATATTGTGTACTTTCGGTTACAAGCATGAAATTTGGCACATAGCTATTTCGAATGATCCTCTTTCGGAACCAGTCCCTCTATCCTCATTCTCGCAAGCCAGGGCCTTGCTTCGCTGGTATTGATGTTCTCGTCCTCTTCCGCACTCATAATCCCTTTAGAATTGCATTAATCACTTCCGTAAAATCAATACTTATGTGTATCAGCAGACAACGGGCAGAAACATGTTGCATTTGACATCATTATCTCAAGTCAGAGCCCATTTCTGCTAGAACTTACTGGTTCTACACTTCACAATTTACGTTACTTTGTCAATCAGTTTTACGAATGAAATTACGTCATATATTAGCAGATACTGACCATAAAAGCGATCTATTTGACCTCGTTGTCAATGTCTTAGCTATACCGACTCATTGATAATACTCAAAACTGACTTTATGCGCAAACGGTTTTATAAAATGACTATGTAGTACTTAATGAGTCCGACAACCCTATGCGCGAACAGTACATCATAGTTATATTGTGTACTTTCGGTTACAAGCATGAAATTTGGCACATAGCTATTTCGAATGATCCTCTTTCGGAACACAGTCCCTCTATCCTCATTCTCGCAAACCAGGGCCTTGCTTCGCTGGTATTGATGTTCTCGTCCTCTTCCGCACCCATAATCCCTTTAGAATTGCATTAATCACTTCCGTAAAATCAATACTTATGTGTATCAGCAGACAACGGGCAGAAACATGTTGCATTTGACATCTTCTCTCAAGTCAGAGCCAATTTCTGCTAGAACTTACTGGTTCTACACTTCACAATTTACGTTACTTTGTCAATCAGTTTTACGAATGAAATTACGTCATATATTAGCAGATACTGACCATAAAAGCGATCTATTTGATCTCGTTGTCAAAAGTTAGGACCTTGATTTCCTTGAGAGTTTTTAAAATTTATTTTGATACCTTTCATATTGACTTGGAAGTCATTTTCGCGAATGCAATAATTTGATGTACCAAAAGATAATAACGAGAATTCGACATGATTCTCTTATACACACAGACCTTGTTTAGTGAACTAACCCTGAAATTTCGCACTTAAATCACTTCCCGAATGACTTAATGACAAACATATTCGCGAATTGATTATAGGGCGATATCCATAGATACTGACAAGAAATGTTTCTTATTTGCAGAATTTGACTTAAAAAAAAATTAATAAAATTATCAACCTTCGAAAAGGCTTGACCAAACATGTCGGATGAGGTGATATCTCCTAACGATGAAATAGGTAATCATTTGTATAGAAGGAGCAAACCATGTATTGATATTGGCTTGCTGCATGGAAAAGAGTGTCAAGGTACCGTATTTAGTTTGCAGATGATAACGCACATAAATGCAGAAACTTAATTTATTATTCTAATCGAATATCAAGACTGTCACAGGCCTCAATTTGAATCGTGAAAAATGTCATTATGCCTCTTGAACAGTTTGATAAAGCCTTCAACCCCATTCCATAGTTTCACAGATCAAAGTGATAGACCTGATAATAAATTCATTGAAAATTAACTTTGAAGGAAATATAAATTTTCCATTTTGCTCGGCAAAGTAAGCGAGAAGGGAGACTGAAGAGCGTAGATGTTCGCGCTATGACTAAATCCTTGAAATTTGTTTGGATTTCCAAATATTTGAAAGCCTTTTTGATTTGCAAAAATCAAAGGCTGAACGGAATGTTTTCAAACTTGGAATTCACGATACTTGTACCAAGACATTGCCAAAGCGATTATTGTGACTTCGTCTGTCAATTCAGTATAGACGGCACGGACCAGTCAACATCGTCGGATTTTGAACGAGGAAAGCGAATATATATATATTGTGTCAAATCTATTAGTCAGTTCCTGCAATTGTGGGTTAGAAGTTGAAAATTACTTCCCTTGGCATGAAAACACTTGCAGATGGCGCTTTTTTCTACAATTACCACTACCTCCGCTGATATGTCTTTCACTGTATTATTGCCACTGCCGCAGGTTTTGACTACAATGTAGTCATTTCTCACTTGTTGTTGTTGTTGTTCTTCTTCTTCTTCTTGTGACTTTTTGAAATACGCATGCGCTAAGAGAAAGTGATCTCTGCCACACTTGTCTTTTCAACCTTCGATCTCACATGACAACCCTGTCTTCAGGCACGTTTGAATTCATTTGCAACTATATTCGGTGGAATGAATTATTGCTTCGTTGATTTCCGTTCAGACTTAATTCTCTTACGTCAACAGATAGGAAACTTCAGTGGCTTAAAAGCTGTCGATCGACACATCAGTAATTGTCTTCAGATATTACCCTTTTCACTGAACAGTATGTGCATCCTAAAATTGCTTATATACCAAGGAAGATGAGCCGCAACCGTGTCAGTGGTTGAGCTAATTTGCATACAGTAATAGGCGACTGTCTTAGTAAGTGGGAAAATAAGTTCACTACTTCTAGTAATCCTTTTATCTACTCAATCCAGATAATTCACAAATTGGTGAAGAAGTAGAGAAGTAACGCATTGTCTTTATGATTAATATTGAATAATACTTGGTATCAAATTATAGATCATGCATCATAAAAACAAACGCAACAATTACGTTTCAGAAGAAAGGGAACAACTCACCAACTTTCACCGAATAATGATGTTTAATTTAGAGAAATGACAATTTGGTATGATGTTTAACTTTACTCCCCAAGCAATTCGTATATATGGAAATATGTTTTGAAAGGAAGAATAATTTAACTCTCTGTGGGAATCGAAACAATAGCCCCCTCCCCCCAATCCCTGGAGTTGCACTTACTGTCCTAGCCTAATCTAAATTGGTGAAGAAGTGGACAGGCATCGTATTGTCATTATGATTAACATTGAATAATACTTGGTATCAAATTATAGATCATGCATCATAAACACAAACGCAACAATCACATTTCAGAAGTTAGGGACAAACTCATCAACTTTCGCCGAATAAAGATGTTTAACTTATAGAAATGACAATTTGGTATCATGTTTAACTTTACCCCCCAAGCAATTCGCATATATGGAAATATGTTTTGCAAGGAAGAATAATTTAACCCTCTGAGGGAATCGAAACAATGACCCTCCAATCCCTTGATTTGCACTTACTGTCTAAGCGAAACCGACTCATTGATAATACTAAAAACTGACTTTATACGCAACTGGTTTTATAATACAGAAATCACTATTCTGCATTTAATGAGTTAGAGAACCCTGTGAGCGAAAAATACATCATAGTGAAATTTGGCACATAGCTATTTTGACTGATCCTCTTTCAGAACACAGCTTCTCTATCCTCATTCTCGCAAGCCAGGGCCTTGCTTCGCTGGTATTGATGTTCCCGTCCTCTTCGGCACTCAGAATCCCTTTAGAATCACTGGCGGAAATTCAATACTTATGTGTATCAGCAGATAATGGGCAGAAACATGTTGCGTTTGACATTCTCTCAAGTCAGAGCCCATTTCTGCTAGAATTTACTGGTTCTACACTTCACAATTTACGTTACTTTGTCAGTCAGTTTTACGAATGGAATCACGTCATATATTAGCAGATACTGACCATAAAAGCGATCTATCTGACCTCGTTGTCAAAAGCTAGGGCCTTGATTTCCTGGAGAGGTTTTTGAGTTTGATTTTGATACTTAGATACCTTTCATATTGACTTTAACTTGGCAGCCATTTTCGTGAATGCAATAATTTGATGTATCAAAAGATAATAACGAGAATTCGACATCATTCTCTTACGGACCTTGTTTAGTGAACTAGCCCTGATATTTCGCACTTAAATCACATTCGGAATGACTTAGACAAACATATTCGCGAATTGAGTATAGGGAGATATCCATAGATACTGACTAGAAATGTTTCTTATTTGCAGAATTTGATTTGTAAAAAAAGAAATTAATAAAATTAGCAATCTTCGAAAAGGCTTGGTCGAACATGTCAGATGAGATGATATTTCCAAAGAATTAAATAGTTAATCATTTATATAGAAGGAGCAAATCATGTCTTGGTATTGGCTTGCTGCATGGAAAAGAGTGTCAAGGTATTCAGTTTGCAGATGATAACACACATAAATTCAGAAACGTAATTAATTATTCTAATCCAATATCAAGACTGTCACAGGCCTTAATTTGAATAGTGAAAAGTGTCATTATGCCTCTTGGACAGTTCGATAAAGCCTTCAAACCTATTCCATAGTTTCACAGATCAAAGAGATAGACCTGATACTAAATTCATTGAAGCGCCCTGATGCCTCGACGCCAGCGTGTCTCCATAAAAACATGTATATCTGAGTCAGAGATCGTCAATGTAGGAATACCCCAAGGGTCTATTTTAGGGCCTCTAATGTTTCTGGTATTTGTTAATGATTTGCCGCAGTTTGTGGAGCACTCTACAGTGAATATGTTCGCTGACGACACAAGTATATATTCATCTGATAAATGCCTACATAATGCACTGTCCAAAATTCAGTCTGATCTGGATAACATTACGCTGTGCATGAAAAGGAACAAACTCATCCTAAATGTGCTGAAAACTGTATTCCTTGTCTTACGCACAAGACAAAGGTTATTAGATCTCTTCACCATTTCCGTCTACATTGAAGGTGTTCCGATAGAGAGAGTAACGGAGACAAAGGTACTAGGAGTCACATTTGATCAGCACCTCAACTTCCAATCCCATATAAACGCATTGTGTACTAACATTTCTCGAAAGCTTTACCTACTTTATAAATTAAGAGATGTTAGTAGTATAGTAAGAGTAAATTCCCTATTATTTATGCAAATGAGATGACGTCATCGATGGTCACAGAGCTCTCAGCCAATCAGAAGCGAGTATTTTGACCCGGTGCATTATGGGACGGCGGCGTCAAAGATGGCGGCGTCCGTCTTCTGATTCAAGATGGCGGCACGTCCGGTGTCGGAAAATGGCCATTTCGTCGGGATGTGGTCACCTAGTGTCGAAAACTGGACCCTGTATGGGTCCCGCTAGACGTTTTGGGGTCTAGGTGGGCCACTAGTGGTCCAATGGAGTCGTATGAGGTATCAATGTGAAGCATTCGTGAAGGAGCATCCGAGTGGATGGGTGTGACGTGGAACTCACGTCATTCTGCGAATGCGCAGTAGACAAAGCGTATGGAAAGACGTTTTGGGATCTAGGGGAGCCCCTAATGGGCCGATGGAGTTGTATGACGTATCCATGTGAAGCCTATGTGAGGGGGCATCCGCCTGGACTAGTGTCTCGGTCGTGTTCAATATTCTGCGCATGCGCAGACAGGGAATTGTGGGAAAAGGGTATGGAAATAGACGTTTTGGGATCTAGGGGAGCCCCTAATGGGCCGATGGAGTTGTATGAGGTATCAATGTGAAGCCTATGTGAAGGGGCATCCAGTCATGGGTGGGTGCATGTAAAATTTTTCCTGAAAAAAACCTCGGAACACGGACTTTATCGAAAAATCCGAGAAAATGCCTATATGGGGTATGGGGGGTATATAGGTCGCCGGGCTTAACGGGGCTTGCCTATCAATAGAGTTATCTCCCCCTAGTTCCAGGGTGGGTGTATGTAAAGTTTTTCCTGAAAAGTACGGAACACGGACTTTACCCTAAATTACGGAAAATGCCTATATGGGGTATGGGGGGTATAGGACCATCCTGGGAAACCTACTTCTCGACATTTGCGGTATAGGTTGTGGGGTCTCGTTTTCTTAGTCTCGTCAAGACGAACATGATAGGAAGTGTCGCGAAGCGGAATCGTTGAAATTTTTGGAAAAAGTTCAGGGAGACCCATATAGTCCCATACTAGGGGTATAGGACTAATGTTTTTCCCACTGGGAAACCTACTTCTAGACATTTGCGGTATGGTTGTTTGGATTTGTTTTCTTAGTCTCGTCAAGACAAACATGATAGGAAGTGTCCTGGCACGAAACGGTGAAATTTTTGAAAAAAGTTCGAGGTCTGTCTATAGCCCATATAGACCCATATAGTCCCATACTGGGGGTATAGGACCAATGTTTGTCCCACTGGGAAACCTACTTCTAGACATTTGCGGTATGGTTGTTTGGATTTGTTTTCTTAGTCTCGTCAAGACAAACATGATAGGAAGTGTCCCGACACGAAACGGTGAAATTTTTGAAAAAAGTTCGAGGTCTGTCTATAGCCCCATATAGACCCACACACTGGGGTATAAGCCCAATGTATGTATAACCCCATACTGGGTGGACGTTTTGGAGTCTAGGTGAGTCCCTGGTGGTCCAAAGCTCTCATGCAGGAGCACTTGCCTACACTAATGGTTCGTACGTTGTCAATATTCTGCGTATGCGCAGCCTGGCCGTAGTATAGAAAGCAGGCATTTTGGGGTGTGTGTGTGTGTGTGTTTGGGTTAGAGATGGGCTATTCACGGTTCGAATGGGTCGTGTGAGGTATCAATGTGAAGCATATGTAATGGAGCATCTGGTGGCGTGGATGTGGGGTAGAAATATGGTCATTCTGCGCATGCGCAGTCTGGCCGTAGCATAGAAAGTAGGCATTTTGGGGGGTATGTGGGTGTGTGTTTGGGGTAGAGATGGACCGCTGTGGATCCGAATGGGTCGTGAAAGGTGTCAAAGTGAAGCTTTTGTGGGTTAGAGTTAGAATGGCGTGGTTTTAAATGCAAGTCGCGTCAATCTGCGCATGCGCAGTTGGTTGTAGTAAGTAAAGTGGACATTGTGGGGCAGTGAAGGAAGGTATTTGGTGTAGAGAGGGACCATCCTTGATCCGAATGCGTCGTGTGAGGTGTCATTTTGTAGCTCTTGGGGTGTAGACTCCGATTTGAGGCATGTTCACGTCATCTGTGACGTCATTGGTGACGTCATCAGTACGAGTAGTAGCCAAAGTGGACATTTTGGGGTAGTGAAAGGAAGGTATTTGGTGTAGAGAAGGACCATCCTTGGTCCGAATGCGTCGTATGATGTGTCATATTGTAGCAACGCCCGCCAACGCTAAGCTTAACGCTTCAACGCCCTGGTGAAATAGCTCAGAAGTTATGATTTTCTAGATATTCCATGGAATTGTCACTAATTCTTCGAAATGCAGTGACGCCCGTCAACGCTCGTAGGTACGCCTTAACGCTCTAACATAACGCCTTGACGCCATGATATAGACCGGAGAGAGAACAATAACAACAACAACAACAAGGATGACACATGAGAGAACAACAACAACAAGAAGTTGTTTTCATATAGTTTATTTTCCCCAATGTTACATCATACCCACGCTGGGGGAGCCGCGTTGGGTATGTTTACAACTCAAAAAGACTCTTGCCCAATCAGAGGCCACCATTTGCATCTGTCATATTCGTCCCTGTCCGTTAGATGTATTCTTGTCCAATCAGAAGTCGCCATTTCAGAAAGTTCCATCTTCGGCCATGTTTGCTCTGAACCGTTTATTCTAATCATCGTCGGACAGGCCTGGATATTCTTCGGGCAGCATGTCCTGAAACAGTTGTTCGCGCATTCTGATCGCATTTTCCAGGGCCTCGGTGGGTGGTAGCCCCATAGCCTCTTCCAAGTGACGCTTGGTCTTCATGATGGACCTGTGCATGGGGTCGCCTTTCATTTCAAGCGGTAGTAAGGTATACTGTTCATAGATCGCCATGGCTGTTTTCCTGATGCGGGGGCGCATTTGGGTGTACGTCTGTTGTAAATTATCCTCTCCGGCGTCCTCGATCGCTGCAGCGTAAGTATTGATAGCTGCTGTCACAATACGATCCCAGAAGGTAGGTTCTGCCTCACTGTCCACGGACGTATGCTGTCTATCTGAGGTCAAGCTCTCCGTATCACTAGATAGACTCTCAGCAATCTCTGTTTCGGTATCAGTCGATACATTCTCAGCAGTCGATACATTCTCTGTATCAGCATCCGCCTCAACGGACTCCTCGGAGTCTTCAATCCATGTATATTTTTCTGGTGTCGCATCATATCGTAATGTCTGGTGAACGTGCGTTCGCACTCAGAGCACGTATAAGCCATATTGGCGGTTGAACGTCGACTGTGCGTGTTTTTGGAAATACGCTCGCTTTTATAGACAGTAACGCCCATCAACGCTTAGCTTAGCGCTTCAACGCCCTGGTGAATTAACTCAGAAGCTCTGATTTCCATGGAATTGACACCAATTCATCGAAATGCAGTGACGCCCGTCAACGCCCGTCGTTACGCCTTAACGCCCGTCTCAACGCCTTAACACACTTTCTTAACGCTTTAACGTCGTTTAATGATGCGTTCGAACAAATGTTTCTTGTGTGCTATTGCTCTGACATACGCCGTTTTCCAGTTCATGGCCGAGGTTTTCAACATCGACGCTGTTCTTTCAATTTCCATATGGACTGGGTCCTTATCCAACAACTTCATATGGGTCAGTAAGTCGGCATACCGCTGACGTAAAGCCCGTCGTAGTCTGGGTGCCAATCTGTTATGGGCTAAAATTGCGGCTTCCTCTTTCGAATACCCTTTGCGTTGAAACTTGTTTTCTGTGACATCCAACATCTCGCCCATCTCGGCGTCCATACTTTCTTTGAACAAATCCTTCCATAGCCTCGAGTTCACATTATGTTCTTCAACCTCGGTTTGGTCCTTCACGGTTGGGTGATATTCCGGGACTGGTGGTATGAAGAAGGCCCGCTGTACGGTGGTGGGTTGCTGCTTCACCAAATGTGGACTCGGTGGATGGTGTAGGGGCTGTGGTGATCCCTCGCCGGGTAGCAGGTGGGTCGTCAGCCGGCGATCTTCGGGGGTATGGGCTTTTACATCTACGAACAGGTAGCCGTACGGACGACTTGTCGCTTCTTGAAACGCCTGCATGAAATGGTCCATTTTCTGAGATAAATTCGACTACCAAACACACGAATTTGTGCTCTGTCGATGGGGTTGGAGAACAATACAAAGTATTGGCAGTTCAAGGCAATATCTCTGGACGCCTTCCCTTGAGGAAAGAGATTCTGGGTCAAATAGATGACGGACAGATTCCTATGATGGGATCCTTTAGTAAACAAGTCGGCAACGTGTGATTTGTCCTTGGCCACATTCATCAGATCATCTAGCACTATCACGCTGGTCTGTTCGGGATCAAAGTAATACGATTCGTCTATGTCGTGAGGAATCCCTGGGACGAAACTCACATTCTGTAATCGCGTAGTTTCGTAGGCGGGCTGCCATTGGCTATAACACCAAACAACACGTGTCGGAGCTGAGGTTGCCACACCTTCCTCTAAGAACTTCATCACCCAGGACGTCTTTCTACATGCCGTAGGGCCGCTCACCGTCATCGTATAGGGATGCTCTACTGCACTTGTTGGACCTATAGCGGGACTCGGCGGTGTCTCTTGGTTGTGTTTACCTTGAATGTGCCTGAGCATACTATCGCGAAGAGAGAAGGTTCTCTGACAGAACGTACACGTACACGACATGTTGATCTGTCGACCAATACATAAGGACTGATGAGGGACACATGTTTATTCTTATATGTACAGACACCACCACCAACACCACCACCACACACTACCACCACACACTACCACCACACACACACCACCACCGCCACCACCGGGCGTTGACGGACGTCAACGCCCGGTGGTGGTGGTGGGAGCTCCCGTGTGGCAGAGCCCTTGGATCGGAGCTCTTGGAGCTCAAAGCCTGTGGAGCTCAGTGCTCTGAAGTGACATTTGCATATGACCTCTGTGAGGTCACTTCCGCTTTCGTTCACGTGACCGGAACTGACCATTGACCCCTGCGCGTGCTAACAATACCGGATAAAAATTGCGCGCAGGGGTCAAAGGTCAGTTTCGGTCACGTGAACAGAGGTCATATGCAAATGTCACTTCCGAGCTCTGAGCTCCACAGGCTTTGAGCTCCAAGAGCTCCGATCCAAGGGCTCTGCCACACGGGAGCTCCCACCACCACCACCGGGCGTTGAAGCCCGTCAACGCCCGGTGGTGGTGATGGTGGTGGAATGTGGTGGTGGTAGTGTGTGTGTGTGTGTGTGTGGTGGTAGTGTGTGGTGGTGGTGTTGGTGGTGCTGTCTGTACATATAAGAATGAACATGTGTCCTTCATCAGTCCTTATGTATTGGTCGACAGATCAACATGTCGTGTACGTGTACGTTCTGTCAGAGAACCTACTCTCGTCGCGATAGTATGCTCAGGCACATTCAAGGCAAACACAACCAAGGGACACCGCCGAGTCCCGCTATAGGTCCAACAAGTGCAGTAGAGCATCCCTATACGATGACGGTGAGCGGCCCTACGGTATGTGGAAAGACGTCCTGGGTGATGAAGTTCTTAGAGGAAGGTGTGGCAACCCCAGCTCCGACACGTGTTGTTTGGTGTTATAGCCAATGGCAGCCCGCCTACGAAACTACGCGATTACAGAATGTGAGTTTCGTCCCAGGGATTCCTCACGATATAGACGAACCGTATTACTTTGACCCCGAGCAGACCAATGTGGTAGTGCTAGATGATCTGATGAGTGCGGCCAAGGACAATTCGAAAATCGCCGACCTATTCACCAAAGGGTCCCATCATCGCAATCTGTCCGTCATCTATTTGACCCAGAATCTCTTTCCTCAAGGGAAGGCGTCCAGAGATATTGCCTTGAACTGCCAATACTTTGTATTGTTCTCCAACCCCATCGACAGAGCACAAATTCGTGTGTTTGGTAGTCGAATTTATCCTCAGAACATCGACCATTTCATGCAGGCGTTTCAAGAAGCGACAAGTCGTCCGTACGGCTACCTGTTCGCAGATTTAAAAGCCCATACCCCCGAAGATCGCCGGCTGACGACCCACCTGCTACCCGGCGAGGGAATCACCACAGCCCCTACACCATCCACCGAGTCCACATTTGGTGAAGCAGCAACCCACCCCCGTACAGCGGGCCTTCTTCATATCACCAGTCCCGGAATATCACCCAACTGTGAAGGCCCAACCCGAGGTTGAAGAACATAATGTGAACTCGAGGCTATGGAAGGATTTGTTCAAAGAAAGTATGGACGCCGAGATGGGCGAGATTTTGAAGGCCACAGGAAACAAGTTTCAACGCAAAGGGTATTCGAAAGAGGAAGCTGCAATTTTAGCCCATAACAGATTGGCACCCAGACTACGACGGGCTTTACGTCAGCAGTATGTCGACTTACTGACCCATATGAAATTGCTGGATAAGGATCCAGTCCATATGGAAATTGAAAGAACAGCGTCGATGTTGAAAACCTCGGGCATGAGCTGGAAAGCGGCGTATGTCAGAGCAATAGCACAAAAGAAACATTTGTTCGAACGCATCATTAAACGTCGTTAAAGCGTTAAGAAAGTGTGTTAAAGCGTGGAGACGAGCGTTAAGGCGTAACGACGGGCGTTGACGGGCGTCACTGCATTTCGATGAATTGATGTCAATTCCATGAAATCAGAGCTTCTGAGCTAATTCACCAGGGCGTTGAAGCGTTGAGCTAAGCGTTGATGACCGTTACTGTCTATAAAAGCGAGCGTATTCCCAAAACACGCACAGTCGACGTTCAACCGTCAACATGGATTATACTTGTTGTGAGTGTGAACGCACGTTCACCAGACATTACGATATGATGCGACACGAGAAAAATATACATGGGATTGAAGACGCCGAGGAGCCCGTTGAGGCAGATACTGATACAGAGATTGATGAGAGTGCATCGACTGATACCGAATCCAAGATGGCTGACAGTCTATCTACTGATATGGAGAGCTTGACCTCAGAGAATCAGCCTTCATCCCAGGAAAGTGAGGCAGAACCTACCTTCTGGGATCGTATTGTGACAGCAGCTATCAATACTCACGCTGAAGCGATCGAGGACGCCGGAGAGGATAATTTACAACAGACGTACACCCAAATGCGCCCCCGCATCAGGAAAACAGCCATGGCGATCTATGAACAGTATACCTTACTACCGCTTGAAATGAAAGGCGACCCCACGTCCATCATGAAGACCAAGCGTCACTTGGAAGAGGCTATGGGGCTACCACCCACCGAGGCCCTGGAAAATGCGATCAGAATGCGCAAACAACTGTTTCAGGACATGCTGCCCGAAGAATATCCAGGCCTGTCCGACGATGATTAGAATAAACGGTTCAGAATGAACATGACCGAAGAAGGAACTCTCTGAAATGGCGACTTCTGATTGGACAAGAATACATCTAACGGACAGGAACGAATAGGACAGATGCAAATGGCGGTCTCTGATTGGACAAGAGTCTTTCTTGAATTGTAAACATACCCAACGCGGCTCCCCCAGCGTGGGTATGTTATGATGGAGGGGAAAATAAACTATATGAAAAAAAACTTGTTGTTGTTGTTGTTCCCTCATGTGTCATCCTTGTTGTTGTTGTTTTCTCTCTCTCTCTCCGGTCTATATCATGGCGTCAAAACGTCTAGCAGGACCCATACAAGGACCAGTTTTCGACACTAGGTGACCACATCCCGACGAAATGGCCAGTTTTCGACACCGGATGTGCCGCCATCTTGAACATACGTGCCGCCATCTTGGATATGGCCCATAATGCATCGGGTCAAAATACTCGCTTCTGATTGGCTGAGAGCTCTGTGACGGATTTGAAATACTCGCTTCTGATTGGACGAGAGCTCCGCATTGCGTCTGCGCATGCGCAGAATGATATTCCTACCGCACACCCAACCCATCAGATGCCCCTTCACGAATGCTTCACATGGATACCTCATACAACTCCATCGGTCCATTAGGGGCTCCGCTAGATACCAAAAAGTCTATTTCCATACCCTTGGGCCACCGCGCATGCGCAGAATGCCGATATTTCAACCCCACACCCAGTCCATGAGATGCCCCCTCACGAATGCTTCACATGGTTACCTCATATGACCCCACTGGACTATTAGTGGCTCCCCTAGCTCTCAAAACGTCTATTTGCATACCCTTGGGCCACCGCGCATGCGCAGAATGTCGATATTTCAACCCCACGCCCAGTCCATCAGAGGCCCCTTCACGAATGCTTCACGTTGATACCTCACTCGGCCCCATCGGCCCACTAGGGACTCACCTAGCTCCAACACGGCTATTTCCATACCCTTGGGCCACTGCGCATGCGCAGAATGCCGATAGTTCAACCCCACACCCAACCCATCAGATGCCCCTTCACGAATGCTTCACATGGATACCTCACTCGATCCCATTGGACCATTTGTGGCTCCCCTAGCTCCAACACGGCTATTTCCATACCCTTGGGCCACCGCGCATGCGCAGAATGACGCTAGTTCACACCCACTAGTCCAGTCAGATGCCCCTTCACCTAGGCTTCACTTTGATACCTCATACGACCCCATTGCACCATTATTGGCTTCGCTAGCTCCCAACACGGCTATTTCCATACCCTTGGGCCACCGCGCATGCGCAGAATGGTGACAACGCCCAAGCCGCTAGTCCAGTCAGATGCCCCTTCACATAAGCTTCACTTTGATACCTCACTCGATCCCATTGGACCATTATTGGCTTCGCTAGCTCCAAAACGGCTATTTCCATACCCTTCGGCCACCGCGCATGCGCAGAATGGCGACAACGCCCAAGCCGCTAGTCCAGTCAGATGCCCCTTCACCTAAGCTTCACTTTGATACCTCACTCGATCCCATTGGACCATTTGTGGCTCCCCTAGCTCCAAAACGGCTATTTCCATACCCTTCGGCCACCGCGCATGCGCAGAATGGCGATATTTCAACCCCACACCCACCCCATCAGATGCCCCTTCACCTAGGCTTTACTTTGATACCTCACTCTATCCCATTGGACCATTTGTGGCTCCCCTAGCTCCAACACGGCTATTTCCATATCCTTAGGCCACACGAGTTGTCTCCCTTGCGTCAATGTGTGCAGATGGCGCTACGGTCGACGCCGTGATGGGGAAAGGGCGTCCCCGCACCATCCTGGAGCCGCCATTTTGTTTGTTGTTTTCTTGCGGAGATACACGGGACAATAAACACTCGACCCTAGGGTGGTACAGATGCTAGACTGATCCTATTAACATGGTACAACACCTATAGATTATGTTTATTACTATTATATGGCTTAGAGGTTTTTTTGAGGGTAATGTGAGGGTTTTTTCTCCCCGTGACGTCCCCACCGCCTCGTTTGCTCCCTTGCGCCGTCTAAAAACACCGCCATTTTACAAGTAATTAATTAAAATTAATTAATTAATTAATTTATTTATTAGTACCCATCCTCCGTATGGCAGAACTGTACAACCCAGAACAAGTCTAGACATGCCTTGATCACGTGATCGTCATGGGGAAACCCCCACTGGGAAACCCCGCCACAGTTCCGCCACAAATTTTACCCGGGGGAACAAATAAGTAGGTCAATAATAAGGAATTTCAGTTTTATATACTACTGAGGCACCTTTCGATACATAGTTGTTTGTGTCATCCTTACCCAAATTAAGCACTAAAACGACAAGTTTACCTGCCGAAACTGTATGCCCATTGCATTGTTCCACGTACTATATATCCCATATGGGATGGTATGGTTTCCCAGGTCAGAGGACATAATGCCGTTGTGTCATTATGCATCTTCGCTTACTCAAGTCTAACACTAGACGTGACGGAACGTTAGTGTAGTATTTAACTTGAAAATGTCAAGATGGTCATTATGGGGAATTGTCGAACGTATGAACTTGAAACACATGATTTGAAAATATTGCTATATTACAATACGCATCAGCTTATGAGGATCATCTATTATCAGAATCGAGTAAATGTCACAGGGCAACCCCGTACATTGGTAACGAATACTACATGATAAGTTATAAATGGGGAACTAGGTATCTAGGGCATGAGAGTAGATTACATTGTCCTGGAGTGAAACAATATCATAATTTTAGTTTCATAATAAGAGAGCTAATGCAAACAGCAGCAGTTGAGTTCTAGTATATGACTGTTCTAAACTGCTTCTACTCATCTAGTAAATACTTCATCTTCGTTTGCTGAAGCAGACTCAGAAAGTTCATGTACCGAGTAATGGATAGGAAATCGGTGCATCAGTGGCAATCATGTCACGCAGATGCAATAACAATCGAAGAAGCAAGATATATTGTGGAGAATTCCTCTGAATCTCTACAATGTGTTTCTTTCATTAATTAGAGCGTTGTGTGGAGTCCGGCCACTGTGTGAGGTATGTCGTGTTTTCTTTAGTAAAGGTATTAATGTGTGTATGGGGATGTTGGAGAGTTAACATGCTCAGCCCGACATGGAAACATAATTGTTTCATTGTGCCATTGTGTGTCTGTGTATATTCCCACGCATCTTATAACGAAACAACAGACAGATAACAATCGTTTTTGTGTATAAACTGAATGCCCATTGTTTCTAACTCTACTTAAGAAGGCCCGATGTTGTGATAATATACGAGCTCAATGTCAAAATGGTTATTCATTTTAGGTGTTCCGAGAAGAAATACAAACCACGTGACAGAAATCGCCAATCTTGCCCTGGACCTGGTGAACGTGTTTGGTGACCTTGAAGTGATATACTCACCGGAATCCAAGCTGTACTTTCAACTGGGCATTCATACAGGTCATATTTTGAACACATTTTTTTACTTTCTCTGCTGCATACCGGTATATCAAGTCAGAAATAGGCATGCTCCAGATATTTCATGTATTTCCTTGTTGTGCCCTTTAAGGCCTTTGTCTGTCATCCATCCTTACAACCTCACTTTGACAAGCATTTCTTTCCATTTATAAGAGTTATACTAGAATATATTTGCACAAAATGTCTCGCCCATGTCGAAGTTGTATGATATGACAAGACACTGCTGTAATTAAAACATTGCAAAACAACCAAAAACCAAAGATAATGATGAATAATTCTAAAAATTTAGAAAATCTATTTCCTTCAGTTCGCCATAGACATTACACATACAACAGCATTTCGTACTGGTAAAAATACCTAAACTGTTCAAATAGAATTTCCCAGCCTTTTTGCTCATGGTGCTTGTGGTAGAGAAAGTCCTAATGTTCAGTCACAGACAGGGTTGCAAAGTCTTGCAGGCTAAAGCATAAACCCAAGTTCATATGCAAATATTCTTTCAAAGCTGAAGGAAAGAACTGGGAAACACTGGGGAAATCAATACGCTGGGCTTGCAAATGCAAGTCACCTGTAGAATCCAGATCACAATTTTTATGCAAATATTCAAAGCTCCAAAGAAAAGTTAAAGATTGTCAGAGGCAACCTGCCACTCATTTACATTTCAAAGACATGTTTCCTGAATAGACTGCAGCAACTGGCTGGATGCAATGCCTTTGGTTTAAATGCCTATCTTACACGAATAATGAATATGCAATCCCAAAATACTTTTGGAGAATTCAAAATCATATTTTCAAAATATTTTCTGTTATCACATTTCAGAGTAAATTGTAGGGTTTTGATTGGTTAATTACCATAGTGCATTAGACCGTATTGCAATTCTTCGTTATCCACCGTTGGTATACCAATTCAGAATTCTCGTATACCAATGCTGTCAAGGTCGCGCGTGCCCATATACCAACGCAGTCAAGGACACGCGTGCAACACCTGCAGACAAAGTCTGTTTCAGGCGAATTTGTCTGCGCGAGTTTGTATGGGCGAGTTCCGCCACTGGAACAAGTTGTGCGAGGCAAACTGCATATTTGCGGATGAAGATAAGAAATAAACTATCATCCAAACCTTGATATGCCACATAAACAGGAACGTCAGAATGTCAGCTAAGTATTTCATCCAGTTTATTGTTCGTCGCGGAACAGATCCAAAAGAGATCGAAGCTGCCTGTCCGACTCACGATGTCGTACGTTGTACAACGTTGAGTTATATGCTTTTTTTTCTTTCGTGTTGGTGATATATGTTAAACCAATCAGGAAAATAGCTCTTCAATGTGATAAATTCGTCATACAAGTGTTTTGCGTTGGTATACAGGCTGATATTTCGTCTCGAAGATAAATATTTTCACTCGCCCTTCGGGCTCGTGAAATTATTTATCTTCTCGACAAAATATCAGCTTGTATACCGGTACCAACGCAAGACACTGGTATAACTTATATTATACTGTAAATGTTAAATAATTCGATTAGCTAATATATATAAACATTTGTTGCTTTTCTATATCTCTTCGACATGGGCAAAGCATTTCTTGGAAATAGGTTTAAATATTGCTGTGCACATGGGAGCTCAAGCTTGTATCTTTGTTAATATATTTTGAGTGCCTAAAGGCGTTAACAAAGATCGATCCTCGGTGTAACTACAATTTCTCCATGATATCTACAGTATGGTAGTCATTTCTAAATAAAGTTTTGCCTTCTTCCTAGTTCCAACCTGAGCGCCATGTGTTGCATGTACCCCAGTTACATCAGGCGATGTCAATATATTTGGTGGTATATTTGCAACATTTGGTCGTTTGTTTGGCCATCATTGCGCTTGGATATTTGTATCTCATATACCGCTCAAGCCGGTGCTAGGGGCCGTGTAGGATGTAGGATGTCTAGATGTCTACATCAACAGCTTCAATAAATCGTTGCTGAGCTACAAATCATCGCATGGACCATTTCTTGTCCATGTAGTTTTTAGATATGCACGCAGAATATTGATCTGTGGGGAGTATGACTTTGAGTCAGTTAGCCGACATCTCTCTCTACCACCTATATATATGCGTTTAATTGTTGTCTGTGTTTAATTGTTAATTGTTGTCTGTGCTTAATTGTTGTCTGTGTATGGTGAGATTTTGCTGGTGGACGTTTCGAACCGAGGCTTGCCCTCTGAAGGAATCATTGCGATTGAAGGTTGTGTCTGTGGTTAACATGGTGGGGAATGAAGCTTGGTCGGCGTCGGGCCTCACAGACTTATGTTCTGAATAAGAACTCGCATTCTAGTAACATTTTCCCCGTTTGAGCCGTTTCTTCTATTAAATGGTCACACAGTTCATCGCTTTACATCAGATGAATTGATAGGGCTAATACATCATATCGCTTGGATATCTGAATCTAATACCGCTCAAGCCGGTGCTAGGGGCCGTGTAGGCATATCATTCAAGATGTCTACATGAACAGCTACAATAAAAGCGTGGCTGAGATACAAATATATCGCCATCTCTGGTTCTTGTGATGTTTTTAGATATGCACACAGAATTGTGACCCGTGACGTCATATTAATACGTGTCATTACTTCCGCATCGTTTTTACCACCTATATATGTTGCGTTTAATGGAATAAATTGAGGCTTGGACCACGAAACAAATCTTATGTTCCTTAGTCTGGGGAGAACGAATAAGTTATTCAAAATGTGTTATACATATACTACAAGTATGTTTCGGACAGCAAAAGAAAATTAACAACCGTTAATTGTTCACAAGCTCCGAAGTAGACGACTATTTAAAATGAACAGACTTCAGTTTTGTTTAAGAATTATAAATAAAGTTCGTCACGTTTAAAGTTGATAGCAGTAAATTAAGGGTGTAGGGGAGATTGGGGTACACTGGGACAATTTTCACCTTTTTGCAAAAATCTCTGTTATTATTGTCATGTAGTGTAGTGTTCTATACTCTCGTTATAACTTATATATAGTATGACATAATCATGCAAAAAATTCTGAAATATCTCTTATACTTTTCTACAGAATTCGTTTTTAAAAACGTAAAAAAATGTGTCCCAGTTTGCCCCACTATGGGGTACACTGGGACACCCACTGGGGAGCGATGGGACAATAATCAAAATACATGTTGTATCAAGTATATACTAATATGTTTCATAGGAGTTTAGAAGATTCAACAGCGATGGTTAAGTTAGTTGCTATTTCAGATCCCTGCTTCACGTAAAATATTTCCCAGGGACCAAATTTGAGGAAAAAATATTTTGTATGATTTTCATTCCAATGAAAGCAATTGACATTGAAAGTGTTAGTAAAACTCATAAAATCTGATAGGGTTAGCAATTATTATAATCTAGGAAACAGAATAATGCATTTTGATACCATTTTAGGGTCAAAGGAAATTTCACCATTTGATTACTATTGTCCCAGTGTGCCCCAGCAAAAGTGTCCCAGTCCGCCCCAGGTGCCTGATATTTTCCATTTTATGAAAAAAAACTAATACATACATCTGAGATAATAAATCTTTTTACTCCTCAGCCCTACGGGCTCAGGAGTATTGTTGTGGCCCTAGCAGTGTGGCTGTCCGTCTGTCCGAGCCGTATCTCGAAAACTATTGCAAGGAAGTTCTTGAACCTTACAGGTTATGATCCTTTTATGTTTCACTTGTGCCTTTGAAACTTTCAGGTCTAATCGGTCATTAATTATTTTTTTACATTTTTTTTTATTTTTCTACCATTTTCCAGTCTTCTAAAAAGAGATCTCCAAGTATGCATACATTAGGCCTACTTTCATACTGATTTACATACCCTTACTGGCATGTAGCCTATCAAGAGCTCCATAGTAAAGTTGTATGTCTGCCATTGGTTCATTCAGTGTAGTGCAGGACTCATTTGCATATTCAGTAGTATGGTATTGCCAGTGACTCATTCATATGGAATGTATGAACACATTACTTAGATCTAATGTAGATCCAGCAGTTTTGCTTCTTTGGAGCTTCTTACTATTACAGTCAACACCCACATTTTAAAACCAGCAACATGGTATTAAGTCCTGATATCTGATTTATTTGTGCATTTGGCTAGAAAGTGTTACACCAAACACTGGCAAGGAAGAGGGCTTAATTATCATATCATAGAACTCAATGAACCACTCCCCTTCACAGCTGGGCTTAAATTAAAAAGGTGTATATCCGAGACTCAAAACTTAAAAAAAAAATGTATATATATATTTTTTTTTGTTCCATAAATCTGTCGAAGAAAATGAAATGTTTACAGTTCGAAAACTCATGGGAACAGTCTCGCTGATTTCCCGGACTAAGTGGCAATTAGTTGTAACATGGCAAAGTAACACGAGGGTTCCCGACGCCAGAAACAAAAATGGCGGCCCTGCAGGAAGAAGAACTGTAAATGGCCACTGTGCCGAATAAATAAGAACGGATTAGGATTCAACTCAGGTTGCCAATGGGGTGAACTCTTCAAGCACGTTTGCAGTACGGTATAGTTATCGAGAATAAATATTTGTCTCTTTTCTGATTGATGTACGTCCATCGCGGGAGCGCAAAGCAAAGGCATGAATTGAAAATTCCGTCAGAGACAACAACGGCAGCGGCCGGTTGAAGTGGTAACAACGGGCCGGTAACAACAGGTGATCTGATGTGATAACGTTTTTTAATTATCATTCGTTGTCTATTTGGTACCGAGTTACGTCGAGAGAAGTCATACATTTTGGCTATAATTTTTAGAAATATGGAGGGAAGAGAGGTAGCTGTCTAAGCGAAGACGGCAGTGTGGACTGGTGGAGCCGACGGTCAATCCGACATGCCTGGAGTTAAACAACAACAACATCAACGACAAGTTACGCTTATCAGTGGGTCTGGCGGCATCCTTGACATGATATTTTGGGATAAATTTCTACTGCATTATAGGGCCTATATATTTGGCAGTCATACCAAAAAACAGTAACTTTTTTGTCATTAACTACGAGGAATACCTGATTCATAAATTTTTATTTTTTGGAACTATTGTCTCACAGGGGCTTGTTGATGGTCAGTTATTGTCCCCGCCACGTAAGTGGGAGGGGGACTTGGAAATGCTACCCGTCCGTCCGTCCTTCCGTCCGTCCGTCCCAACCATGTTGTGAACGCGATATCTCGAGAACGATTCAACTCATCAACTTCAAACTTGGGGGGTGACTTGACATCAGTGAGAAGATGGCTGGGATTGTTTTTCACCAAACTGTGTTATCCAAGATGGCCGCCGTCGGCCATCTTAGATTTCAACCATCCCAAAAATGTTGTGAACGTGGTATCTCGAGAACAGTTCAACCGATTGACTTCAAACTTGGGGGTGACTTGACATCAGTGAGAACATGGCTGGAATTGTTTTTAACCAAACTGCGTTATCCAAGATTTCATCCATCTCCAAATTGTTATGAACACGATATCTCGAGAACAATTCAACCGATCGACTTCAAATCTGGGGAGTGACTTCACATCAATAAGAAGATGACTGGAATTAATTTTCACCAAACTGCGTTAACCAAGATGGCCACCGTCAGCCATCTTAGATTCCATCCATCTCCAAAATGTTATGAACACGATATCTCGAGAACAATTCAACCGATCGACTTCAAATCTGGGGAGTGACTTCACATCAATAAGAAGATGACTGGAATTGTTTTTCACCAAACTGCGTTAACCAAGATGGCCGCTGTCGACTATATTGTTAACGAGATATCTCAAGAACAATTCAACCGATCTACTTGGGATCTTAGATTCCATCCATCCCCAAAATGTTGTGAACATGACATCTCGAGAACAATTCAATCGATCGCATTCAAATTTAGGGGGTGACTTCACATCAATAAGAAGATGGCTGGAATTGATTTTCACCAAACTGCGTTAACCAAGATGGCCACCGTCAGCCATCTTAGATTCCATCCATCGCCAAAATGTTATGAACATGATATCTCGAGAACAATTCAACCGATCGACTTCAAATCTGGGGAGTGACTTCACATCAATAAGAAGATGACTGGAATTGTTTTTCATCAAACTGCGTTATCCAAGATGGCCACTATCAGCCATCTTAGATTCCATCCATCCCAACTATGTTGTGAACGCGATATCTCGAGAACAATTCAGCCGATCAACTTCAAATATGGAGGGTGACTTTACATCACTAGCTACCCATCCGTCCTTCCATCCCTCATAACGTCCTTCCGTCCCTCATACCATCCTTCCATCCCAACCATCTTGTGAAGGCGATATCTCATGTTTTTTGTTTTTTTCAAAGCAGACTGACGTTGGGCTTGCAATGTTGTACCATTGTGACTAGGCGCTATGAAAATAACATGTAACATGCGAGGTATTGGAGATTTTTGGATTCTGAATAAATTTTCTTGAAATTTCAGAATAAAAATGCACTGTGAAGAATTTCAATGCTTTGAGATAAAACTGGCTCCGATATTTTGTTGAAAATCCCATCCCATCGTAATGTGAGACAGACAGTGAACTGACTGACCAATGAAAAAAATAAAATAAACTTTCGACCGACTGACCTGTTCTCACTGACCAGGGACTGTTACCCCAAACAAACAACTTTTTAATTTAGGTCCCATGTGTTGCAAGGGTATGTTGACATACCTACACCCTCAAGGCCACTGTCAAACTGACACAATAACCTGTTGGCCTTGGTACCCCTTGTCGTGCTCATCAATAAAGTCCAACCTGGCATTGAAATAGCTGTCCTATCGATACCCCAAAATTACTGGAATTGCTTTAATTTGATTATGTAAATTTATAACCCTTGTCTGGAAGTATATTTACCAGCACTGATCCCACTGATAGATCCTGCATCACGGCCAAAACCGTCACACGCATACAATGTGCACTTAGATAATTTGGCCCGAACTTCAGTGCAATAACTTCAGTACTGTACATCTCCATACATCAGTGCAACAACTTACTGCTGTAATGTACATCTTTATACATCAATGCGACAACTTTTGCAATATCCATGTCCATACATCAGTGCAACAACTTAATGCTGTAATGAACATCTTCATACATCAATGAGACAACTGCTGTAATATACATATCCATACATCAATGCTGCTTCAAAGATTTCTTCTTTGAAATAGCAGGCACACAACTGGGCTGGGTGGTGCTTAGTTGGTTCGTCGTGATATAGCTGAAATATTGTTGAAAGCGAAGTTAAATTTTATTAGCTCACTCATCCACTCCATACATCAATGCGACAACTTCTGTAATGTACATCTCCATACATCAATGCGAAAGCTTACTGCTGTACTATACATCTCCATACATCAGTGCGATAACTTACTACGGTAATATACATCTCCATACATCAACGCGACAACTTCTGTAATGTACATCTCCCTACATCAGTGCAATAACTTACTGCTCGAATATACATCTCTAAACATCAGTGCGATAACTTCTGTAGTGTACATCTCCATACATCAGTGATAACTTAATGCTGTAATATACATCTTTATACATCTTTTTATACCCCTGTACATAGTAGGGGGTATACTGGATTCCGATTGTCTGTCCGTCATTGTGTCAGTGTATCCATTCGTTCATCTGTTTGAGTTGTGGCTTGGGTTTGCATTTCGCTATGCATCCAAACTTCTACACCCATAAAAACATCTTGGTCTAGACTGTTCAGGGGCTGAGGAGTTGTAGCACCTCTGGTGCCTCATGTTAATTTAAATTGTACCTTTGTCCATCCTTTCTCAGTAGTAACAAAACAGCAATGAAGTACTGCTGAATACTTGGTATAACAAAATATCATCCTTAGTCCTCAGAATTTACTTCGACTACTCAAAAACAGTTTTTTTGCTCGTAATTTTTTACCAATGATAGTTTTTATATGTAATCAATATAGGTGTTGTATGGGGGTGGTAGCTTTCTGCTGATACTGTTGTAATGTGCTTCCAGTACTTAACAAAGGCACTAGACGGCTTGTCCCACTGTGTCCCATGTCCCACTGTACCCCAATCTCCCCTACATGGCTCTAGTACTGTTCACATCCTAATATCATTCTTCCTGTGTGGGTCATTGTTGGCCTGCTGTCCGTGTTTGATAAAGCGAAAACATATTTACAACGTGTTGATCATAAATATCATGGAGAAGTGGTAGTCTATAGATATCAGATTGTGACACAGATCGAAAGTTTATATATGTGGACTCAACTGTGGATTTGTACAAGCCCCCAAAGCGACGACCGATTTTAGTCCTGACACCTCTCTTCGTGTGTGTGGTTTCTATTCATGGGTCCTCGTACCCCTGCTGTATTCAATATTTTGTTCTGTACAGGTCCATGCGTTGCCTCTCTATTTGGAATGACTAAACCTAGATACAGATTAATCGGAGAGACAGTGGGCATCGCATCCAGGATGGAAATGACAGGATTACGTGAGCTCTCTATTTATATTATCAATTTCCCCATCTTCCTACAAGGTTAGCTCCCCTTTGTTGATGTACAGGACTAAGCCTTAAACCACTGAAAACTTACCCTACTTAATATGTAGTAATTCGACTGAGCATGTCTTGAGAAAACTATATTCCCTAATACTATATTCCCTAATATATATATTCCGGAATAAATGATCCACCACACCAGGTAGCCTAACCTATTCGCTCCAACATATGGAAAATGTAACATACATTCCTCACCATTCTATCGAAATACGACAGTCAGAGATACGGTCATCCCGCCCGACACGATACGATGCGATACGATACGATAACACAATAACGGCGAGGTATTTTAATAATTTTGAGTCTCAAATATTATAGAAATGTCGTAAAATAAATCACAAACTATTTCCAGCCCAGTCAGGTATAATGGTTTGTGACCTATCTCTTCTCATTTTCAGCCAACCGAATACAGATCAGCTCGGCCACCAGTCACTTATTGTCTTCTCGGAAAGAGTATATTATCAAACCAAGAGGGTTTGTTGATATAAAGGTATTGTACGCCTACAACTATACTTCTGCAACGCAAAGTAATGTAATTACATTACCGGTAATGTACTGGTTCCAGTGTGTGAAACAATTAGTCTATGCGACACTCGTTTTTTTTCTTTCGGTAAACGACAGAAAGCTAGCACAGATGAACGCTTCAGCGACTGGTAGTAGAATTAACCTCATTTAAATAATTTCAGATGAGACAGCATTTGTGAAGTAAGTTTGGTGCTCCTAGGCTGACTCATTCTGTAGGTATGGTGGTAACAAGCTATTCCTGTTAAATTGATACAGTTTGACCTGGTGACCTGAGAAAATATGGTCCAATATCGTTGAATTTCAATGTGACAACATATATGTTTGCTATAAGTTTGGTTATTCTTGAGATATGGACACGTACAAGTGTACGACAATATCCAAATGTCAGGTTTGATCGAGGGGTAAAAACCGTAACATTCGAGAGTTCTAAATGTCCAACATGCCCGCCATTTTGAATTTAACAAGCATCTTTAAAGCTCATATTATACCAACACTTTTGGAATAGGCCTAATATGACGAGTTGTGATTTAGAACGCTAGAACAGATTGCTTGAGGAAAGGATTTGCCCCAACTTTGACAGGAATCGCCAGAACAGAATATTTTGCGATTCTTAATGTACTCATAATTCTTCACATAGAAGGTCATGATATAATTTAAACCCAATTTGGCATTTGGATATCATACTTTTGAAATACCAAGACAATATTTGTTAATGAATGACAATGTTATTAATTTTGAGCATTTATGATAAATTAGAAATAATCGGGATCATTAACAAAATAGATATAACCATTCAAATAAACATACCATCCACACCCTTTTCGGAAAGAAGTTTAAAGTTGACATTTCGAAACGGCTTCCAATAACGTCATAATCTTGGATTTCATGTACAAACCTTGATGTTTGGGTCTGTTAATTTTTTAGCCAAAACTTGGCAAAGACAAATTTCTTCTCACATATCCTCCCTCTCGCTTGGTAGAACAGGTGAGGTACATGTAGACATCCCGTGACTCCGCTCTCAACAGTGGCCTTTACTAGTCTTCCGTGAGTCAGGAATAATCTTTTGGGCTGTCGTAGGGCCAGTGACTCTAAGTATATGTGCGCAAGTTTCAGCTTACCGTGAATGGTTGATAGGAGATATTCACAATTCTGTCACAGCTGCAACAACATCCTGCACTAGCAGACACTAAAAGTTCCAACAATCCATGTCCTAATTATTGACCAGATTACCATCAGCCGGTTGAATTCTGAGCACAGGCCCTCAAAACAAGAGATTTTGGGGTGTGGACGGTGGTATTACGGTGAAGTGTCGAAATATGGGGTCTCTATATATAACCCCATTTCTTTTAGATAAAGCATAGGGTTATATATAGAGACCCCATATTTCCACACCCCCTAAAACTCTTGTTGAGGGCCTGTGATTCTGAGTCATGGCCATGAGTTAAAATATGCCTGAAAACTAACTTCATGTTCATTGCAGAGCAACAGACAGATATTCACGTATTGGTTGATTGGCAGGGCGTTTGACAAGGAATCACTCCCGGGTAGCCTGGCCTCCATCAACTGGGGAGGACGCCGCCGGAGAGAAAGTCTTGGTGCCTGGTCGTCTGTGTGTGACACCCGGCGAAGCAGTGAGGATGTATACAGTCGACAGTCAGTGTGGGTCACCCGAATATCGATTGAGGAGAGAAGGACGAGCATAGTGCGACCATATCAAGCCAGTTCTTGCAAGAATATTGCGCATGACATCCCGACCATAGAGGACATTGAGTATATGTATGACAATAACGAAGGAAGCCCGCCTATATTACAACTGACAGAGGGTATCCATTATTGACAAGGGACGATATCCATGACATCCCGACCATAGAGGATATTGAGTATATGTATGACAATAACGAAGGAAGCCCGACTATATTGCAACTGACAGAGGGTATCCATTATTGACAAGGAACGATATCCATGGCATCCTGACCATAGAGGACATTGAGTATATTATGTATGTTAATAACGAAGGAAGCCCGCCTATATTGCAACTGACAGAGGGTATCCATTATTGACAAGGAACGATATCAATGACATCCCGACCATAGAGGATATTGAGTATATGTATGACAATAACGAAGGAAGCCCGCCTATATTGCAACTGACAGAGGGTATCCATTATTGACAAGGAACGATATCAATGACATCCCGACCATAGAGGATATTGAGTATATGTATGACAATAACGAAGGAAGCCCGCCTATATTGCAACTGATTGAGGGTATCCATCATTGACAAGGGACGATATCCATGACATCCCGACCATAGATGACAATGAGTTTATGTATGACAATAATTAAGAAGCCTCTATATATTGTAACTGACAAGGAAGTATTTAGGAACACTGCTCATGATCCATCAGTCACATATTCTCTGAAACTATATTCTAGATCGTATATTAAATTGATAAAATTAAGAAATAATGTTTTCATAGGCGTGCTCAATGGATCGCCCTTGCCCTAAAATATCAAGTTTCCCACACTAACCGTGCGTAAAATAACCATTGAGCACGCCTAGGGAAACATTATTTCTATTCTAGTGCACTACCCAAATTGATTATCAACAAAGATTATAATGAAAGGTTGAAAACACATTTTAAGCTTTGAAAACCTTTCTCCCCTTTCTTGAAAAAAAAACTCGTCCACTGATGCTCCCGTCTCGGTTGGCATCGTGCCAATGTCAGTGGACGAATTTCTGTGGTGTCCCAAATGGGGAGCGATACTGTCAGCTGTTTGGAAATTACGTGGATATATGTCTACTTGTGTCGCTTTGTTAATCAATTTCACGATGGAAACAATAGTTAAACTTGAGAAAGAAATTTCATCTTGTAATTTATTTGTTTGTTTTATTCGATTGTTACTTGTATGAAAGCAGACGTCCCTTAACTCATCCGACTTGTGAAATGGAATCTCCCAATGAACACCTACACTTGACGGGTGTTGATTTCACATAACCGTGCTAAAACGTGTAATAAATGCCCGGTTAGCTCGATGTTATTGACACAAGTAAGTGTTATAGAATATACAATACTGACCATCGTGGGAACGTTGGGGGTGGGAAAATTGATGTTACAATAAAATTCTCCATGTGGTGTGCGAAACAGTTAATGACACTCCCTTTGGTGCACAGACAGATAAAACGGAGCAACTCCCGCTAGCACATATCTAGTCTAACACACAATATAACATACATCCTGAAAATGAAAGAACAACGAATAAAAAGAAAACGATTCTCCAACGATTAAAACTTGTACTGAATCATACGCTAGCGTTTTGTAGAATACTGATCGGATGTCTGGAACTCGGCGTGGGTGGATTTTCATTAGACGATGGTTCTGAGTCAATGGCTCCATATCAGCTGGGTCATTGGTACGGTCTACAGACAATGCGCGGCCATTGCCGAAGACAACTGCCTGATGGGTAAAGGTCCTTAGGGACTCGGTGCCCGCTCCGTCCAACAGTGAGGAGAGTACACTGTGGCGGTACATGTATGTATCTGTGGAATTCATAGTAGTCACATTGTTCATTCAGTGAAACTCTCGAATGCGATCGTGGTCAATTTCTGCAAGGGCCTCGAGGAGTTTGACCACGAAATTAGGACATACGTATGATCACGATTGTCTAATTGGACCACAAGAAGAAGTAAACCGAGTGGAGCATTGATGAACGAGTCTGTGGACAGCAAGTTGACAGAATCCAGATGAACAGCGCGCGATGCCATGCAGAGGAAGGGCACCTTAATGTTCGTGTGGCGTCCAACGTATGAAAAAGGTCTACACCACAATAGAGGTCCACACCACAATAGAGGTCTACACCACAATAAGTAAACGATGAAGCCGGTGCAAAAGCAACGCATTTCAGTAAGAAAGAATGAGCGGATCCTATCTTTTAACCCAGCTAATACATTTTTCCTGATGTACAACTCAGGTTAGACATCTTCATAAAGAGAAACATACGAAAAGTGGCATTGTGCCCTATGACATTCTTTCCCAATCTGATTAAAACTCAGACTTAATAACCGCTCCTCTGTCGGACATGTCGCTCAGGATCGGTTATTAAGCCTGAGTTTTAATCAGATTGATTCTTCTCTTTCACATCGGCTTCAGCCTATCCTCCAATAGATCAGCGATCCTCTGCTCCATTATGAACCTCCGTGATTTGCGACATTGTACGCACTTATCGATAGAACTTGATACGAAAGAACCGCATTCAATGACCAAGTATACCCATTACTTCTAATCTGGTTTCGGGTAACTCCACGACCTTGGTGCTCCATGTCACGAAAATATTGTATGACAGGTTCTAGATATAGCCTGGCAAAATGAGAATTCTTCTCGTCTATTTCTTAGCTGATTTTTATATTAGTACACATCTGAGCACGTTCATTCCGAAGTCGTTAAAACTACATATAAAGGTGATGGAAAAAGATTCCATTGTACTGATAAGAAGTTATATAACCTCACATGCCAATATTCTGACTGCATATCTAAAAACATAACAGAAATGATCTCTGTAATGATTTATATCTCCGTCACGCTTTTACTGTAGCTGTTCATGTGGATATCTTGAATGACATGATCATAGGGCCCCTAGCACCAGCTTTAGCGGTATTAGATACGAATATTCAAGGTCAATGTTGTAATGACCCTATCAAGTCATCTGATGAATAAGGATGGATTATCTGACCGTTAGATGGAAGAAACGGTCCAACAGCAGAATCTCACCATTTACGGGCAACGATTAAACAAAACATTAAAACGGTGGCGGGAAACGATGCCAGCGTACTGATAAGAAGTTATATCACCCCAAAGACAAATATACTGACTGCATAATCTAAAAACATGATGTTACGTCATAAACAATAATAGAAAAACGTAACAGAAAACTTATGTGAAGTCAAGGATTAACAATCAAATATTTATTTACAATACTAAAATCATATACAAATTAAGTAAGGTCAATACAGCAAATAAAGGTCAAATATACTCTTACTGTTCAATGCTATACCGGTGTATCCTTCACAGTCCGTTTTGACGTGCAAGTCTCTATACAGTCCGTGCCACACAAATCGCTATCTCTATACAGTCCGTGCCAGTTTCCGACAGTTCAATCACGTAGATAACACAGTGCCAGGAGTGAATTCACAGGAATATACAATCCAGCAGTCCGTAATTTCAGACAAAGGTAAGACAGTATAATGCACCCACAGAAAAGCCGTTTGAATTCCCTCCTCGATCACTGAACGCTAGGCTATTTATACTCTACGTGGCATTCCAGTACATTCTACCAAATGAAGAAGCCTCTGGAATAAGCATTACGTCATCATCTGGCCTAGATGCAATTTATAATAATCTTCTAGAAAGATCGACGTGATTAATCCACACAACAGTACGTGAAACAAGCCTACGTAGCTCTATCATTCGAGAAATATCCACAGTGTCTAATAATAATACCATGAGACTCCCTCTCTTAACCCTATCTGGCCTGGGTATTTTGGGACCTGTCCAGGCCTGGGGGGGGGGAGGGGCGAAATGGCCCCCCCTAATTATTTTTCTTACGCCTTGAGCTAGGGAGCTGAAACTTATTACACTATACCCTTGGATCAAGCTCTAGCAGAAAGTGTAAAAAAATCCAAGATGGCCGCTTTGATGACGTCACAGTGACGTCATTTTCAAAAACGGCATTTTTTCGGTCAGATTTTCCGAATTTTTTATTTTTGCAATTTCTCCACAAAAACTGCATGAAAAATCAGCAAATATTAATTTGATATTGATATTGATATGAAATAAAATAGTTTTTGCCCACTTTTCATCGCGAAAAAGCTGAAATTTTGGAGAAATATGACAAAAACGTCACTTTTCTGGTACCCCACGTGGCCGCCATCTTGAATTTACCCATGACCCTCTGCTCGTGGCGTTATGCAAACAGGCTCAAAATGATCCCAATAAGATAAACTATAAAGTCACGGAGTTTCAGCTCTCCATTTTTTGCCGTTCCGGAGATAGTGCAGCAAGTTTGGTAGGGGGGGCCATAATGGCCCCCCCCCACCCAGGCCAGGTAGGGTTAAAAAATGAAAGTTTGAAACTTGGAACTTTATTGACAATTCAAAACATTATTGCAAAAAAAATCTATATTACAACAGCAAAAATGTTGACAAACATATGTACATTATGTACGAGACAAACAATCAGCAATCAAATTGTCCTTGCCCTTAATATGTCTGATTTCAATATTGTATTCTTGTAACACCAAACTCCATCTCAACAATCTTTGATTTTTGTTTTTCATCTTACTGTCGTAGAAAGGTGTCCCGCCTAACAACACCTACTGCGATAGATAGCTAAAATATCCCCCATTAAAATCCTCCCATCCGACCACCCGAAATCACGTCCTATCTCTCTCAGTCTCAATCCCTATCTGACGATCTCAGAGCATGCACGAAGATTCCCGAAGTTCTAGCTTCGGGCCTAAACCGGTTTGGAGTAGTTATTTTCGGAACCAACCCAGATGGGGCAATCTCCTGGCATGTACGATTTATTTCGAGGTAACAGGGCTAGCAGTTTGGATCGTAAAGCTATCTCTGCAACACCCCTCCCCGTTTTCTTTTTGGCGAAGATCTTACTTCGCCCTTATAGAACCCTTCCCTATCCCAGGCAACCGCCTTTCCAGCGCTGACAACAATTACTAAAATACGAGACAAAGACGTGAATTCTCCATGTTATATCACATGTGTCAAAATGCGTAACTTGCAGTGTACAAAAGTACACTGCTCCCTAAAAGCACCCAACTTCAATAAAATGGTAACCATCCCACTAGTCCAGTCTCATTACCAGACTGTCTATAATTACACCCAAACCCACTAAAAATCTCACTCAAATGGCCAGCCTCATGGGACTGATCACTTTATTTCTCAGAAATATAATCCGCAGGCCAGCCTACCAGCTTTACGGCCCCAACAAATATAATCAGCCGCATGGGACTGCTCACCTTCATTCTTAGAAATATAATCCGCAGGCCAGCCTACCAGCTACATGGCCACACTAAACACCAGAACATCATACAATCCACGACTGGAACAAGCCTCTAATCTAATAACCGGCCAGACTATAAATTGGGCTCCCCATTCTCTCTCCCCTAATAATTTCAAGGCTCGTCTTCACCAGCGGCCAACACTTTCTAGTAGAGAGGGAACCCACAGGGACGAATGTACGAGGAGCCAGCAGTCTGCGTGCACTCAGACATGATGACCCAGCGCACACCCGCCCCAGCAAACGGCTACCTCACCAGAGAGAATATCTGTAGAGGGAGAACATAACCATAATTGCTACACCTCCACACAAAAAGAAATCATTGAGCTCATAACTAGACTAGGGTTGAGACTATAATCAAATAATGACGCATTTATTCACTCCCCACCGGATTCACCATAAATCATAACGCGTACTACAAAATATCGGATAGACAACTCTCACCAGGGCTTCATGGCGAAGACATGGGCTGAAGAGGCACGTCTACCTCAACCCCAGGTCTCCGACATGGCTATCCGCACTACATATTATCTAACTATATCTCCTCCATGTCACTCCATATGTTAAACTTCACCTCACATAGACTTTCACGAACATACCACACAGCTGAACACACACAGAAAACCCCACAAAGAACACACAGTTATAAAATCTCAACAGGCTTCACATAGAAATGTCATTAACGCATAAATCTGCATCACAGTCTTCATACACAGAAATTCTCTAACCACACAGCAACTATCGAACCCAGGCGTCTAGCACCCGGTTCCCTCACATAGAAAACTCAAACACTTAGTTCATCACACATCAAATTCTCCCATAACTGACTACAAGTACAACGCCGCAGCCCAAATCAAAATTTTCGAACAACATCCAACTCCAATACCACAACATAAACCAGTGTTCGACGCACACCGGAGTTCTCCACAAACTACACGTACAACGCCACAACGTAAACCACAGTGCTCAACACACACCAGAGTTCTTCACACATGACACATACAACGCCGCGGCGTAAATCACAGTGTTCAACACACACCGGAGTTCTCCAACACACACGTTAACTCCGGAACAATATTTCCGAATACACATTACATTACACAGCACATTAGCAGCAATTTGGGTCTAGATCTCAATTTCACAGTGCTTCAAATAAACATGATGTACAACAAAACAGAAATTCAAAAGCTCAATTTCACAATGCTTCAAATAAACATCCTGTACAACAAAACAGAAATTCAAAAGATCAATTCCACAATGCTTCAAATTAACATCCTGTACAACAAAACCAAATACAATTTATCCTCCCCTACATACACGTGATGGCACACATGAATATATCCCCACAGCTGTCACTGGCAGAACAATATAAAGCCCACGTTAAACAAATCACCACTCCATAAAAACTCGAAACTGCAAAAAACCTTCCTCTCCCAAACAACCAATACCCCATCTCCAAAATCTACTACACACCCATAGGCCAAGAGAAACTCAAAACCCAAGCATAGGCCGTCAACCAAGGGCGCCAACACCACATCTCCAGAAAATCTAACACAAACAGTGGTACCTGCCTAACCAGCATTCCCATACTGTTCATTCCCCAAAATGGTACCTGCCTAACCAGCATTCCCCGAATTGGCAAAGTCAACCCCTGGAGACTCCTAAAAATGGCTTAAGTGACCGGGATTAGGGAACGAGTAACATAGTTGCGGTGGTCGGAAGGGCCGTGATGGCCGTTATTTATTCCTTCCCTTACTGCCTACTAGCATCCGGGAAAGTTTCCCCCACTGAATCAACATTAAACGTCGTACATGTGACTGTCTGAAAATCGAACTTTCTCAGATCATATCGTGATGAGCTGACATAAGTCGAGGCTTCTGAGATTGGTGGACTTGCACCGTCACGAGGACACCGCCCCCATCAGATTCTTCCATCATTTCATCTCCTCCCAATCCATCCCTATTTCCCTTAGTGAATACTGTAAGTTTCCCAAAATATTTTAATCGTTTTTTTTCTCTTCTGAGAATCAAGGAAAACAAGAACATCCAACACCATCTTACTAAAAACAACAGTTCAAACATAATTACACAAAAACAAAACACAAAAACATCCAACCTTGACAATGCAAACCGGACAACTTGGACCCAAGACAAGACTTCACAAATGACAATCTATAAAACACCACATCGGTGACGATGTCGTAACGGTCCAACAGTCACGGACCGGGGTGGAAATGCAGCATGTGGTTAATAATCTCGTGCTCCCGTGAACTGGCGGCCAGAATTTCTGGCAGCCAGGACGGCTACTGAACGGGAAACCGAGGATGCACACCACATATAGACCCCACCCCACAAGACCAGCCACCCTGTAGATCACAGAGCAATGCACAAGTTACAACAACTGGTCTGATGGCCAACAGTGTCCCGGGCACCAGCGTCCGTTGTCATATCTTTTTACCATCTAACCAAGGGCGGACACCTAGAAATTCAACAATGTCCTACCTCAGTTAAAAGACAGGAGACGGACACTCGTAGCCACTGGACACCCCCAGCCTCAACATCACACATAGACTCCACCCCCGCCAGGCCAGTCATCCCGTAGACCGCAGATTGATGAACACTCAGAAATATTCAGGGAATAATCCCGAACATCCCCGAGAGGGCAGGCTGCAACAATTGCTGCCGTCGCCGGAACGTGTCGGCCCGGGGGAGGTAGGCCTGGACCATAAGGGCCACGAAACTTTCTAAGGAGAGCCAGTGTCCGGCGGAACCTCTAAAGGACATCCCGCCACCGACAATCCAACGCGACCCTATTGTCTAGTTGACCCAATCGGCACCCATGAACATCCGCCCCTCCACCCAATTGACCCAACTGTTGATTCTATTCAAACATTTACTGACCTTGGGCGTATAATTCACTATCCAATTGGTCCAGACTTCCAAGAAGTCTAAATCTATTACCTGTCCCTTCTAGCCTATAGCTCGGCTATAAGCCTGACACTAAGCTAAATCGCCTACATAAAATCTTTAAGGCTAACCAATCTGCCCTAATCCTTCAAGGCTACCACACATACATCTCGACTACTTCTCACCCCCTTCAATTTTTTGCTGTGCTTCCTCTATGATCATTAACACATTAACGGCCCTTAATCTGCCATGTCAACCAACGTGGAATGATATATATGGTATATGCAGACAAATCAAAAAGAAATAAGGACTACTCAATCGCAATCCAATCAAATACATTCAAAGACTTTCAGTAATTTTCCAATTCAGAAACTCACTGAAACAAATGAAAGTCAGTCCAAAGTGGAATGACATACGGTTGCTGCAAACAATTAAAAAAAAATAATAAAGAATACTAATCACAATCAAACAAATTCAAAAACTCTCAGTGATTTTTCATTTCAGAAACTCACTGAAATAAACGAAAAACAATCCACATATTTTGCCCCCTATAAAACATCAAATTTGACACCAAAAAAATAAATAATAGTGTCAACTCCTCACGCTCAGTGATCCTCCACTCCAGAAAATCACTGAAAAAAATAAAAAATAAAACAGCTCACAACAGTATGTCCAAATTTGACACAAAAACTAACCCATAGTGTCAACTTCTCAGACCCCAAAAATGGAAAATATTTAAACATGTGCATTGCTCATGAGTTCAGAATAATGAAACACATTCATGAACAAATGCACACGTGTTACCGCAGTCGACACGTTCTAGTGTGCCTATTCAGCTACATACATTAGCGAAAAAGAAAAAGAACAAGACCCATCTCCAGAACAAGTGCAACACATGCTACCACACAGTCAACGCGTTGCAACTTCTCTGTTAATCTTGCACTATTTCAATTTACAACTAATTATGTATAGAGCACTAAAGAAACCCAAGGTGGACCTTGGGGGGAAAAATCAATTATCAATTGTGCCCGAATCCAAAGCAGGCCACCGGTGTTCAAAATAAATAAACCTTCAGTCAACACGGTCCCCCGTGCCTGGAGGAATGCAACACATAATACAAACTGGGTTTTAGATTGGATCACATCGAGGAGTTATGTTGGAAGATTCTGATTGAGCCTAAATAATTTAAGACAGCTTTAAATTTAGATTAGGCAAAGTCGGAAACCGATGGGATCCTATATCGGAAACTGACCTATAACCAATCCAGTCTATAAAGCCAATTTCCACATCTGAGAAAATTTACAACCTGAATGTCTTTTGAGTGAGCGAGTGAATAGAATTTAACGTCGCTTTCAACAATATTTCAGCTATATCACGACGAACCAACTAAGCACCACTCAGGTCTTTCGATCAAGGAACCAGTACTCTCTCGTTTATTCCCAAAATAATTATAAATGTGTAACCAAAGCCAACAACCAACATTTGTTGACATGCTTCCCTAAAACCTTCATCACCCCCATAGTGTCCAACATCATGAACAACCTTCAGTCTATCATTCAGACCCCTCACGGATGAAACATAGGCATGTTTTCATTCAATTAAATTTCAAACAAAACATCATTTCCTAAACTGATCTAGAAGAAGGGAGAAAACAAAAACTGGAAATACATGTCATTAACTCAATTCAGAAGAATTGAGGGAAGTCTGATTACTATTATCACACTGACAACACCATGGTGTCGCCATGAATGTGAGCCGCATGCCTGACAATGCCCCAAACTATAAATGAGCAAAACAAATCACGTATCGGACAACCAAAATGTAGGCAATATACATCTGGATTAATACAGAAATTGACCCGATGAGCGATATTTTTAGCCAACCAGTTGACAGCCGACAAATTCGACTATCACGAACACCACGACACAAATAGAACTATACAAATTAGGGACCAACTGTTCAAAAAATATCTTGAAACACAAAGAAAAAACGTATTTCCCTTTTATCGGGATGGGGAAAACTTTAGCAAAAAAAAACCCAACCGTTCTCAAATTAAATTGAGCCGCGAATAATCTGAACATTTTCTATTAACCCACATTGTATTGCCCACACAAACCCCTCTCAAACCCCAATATCAACTTTACTTCAAAATGTTCTATCATACATTAACACTATCACATAGCAGAAATATCTCGCACAAAAGTCAATCCACACAGCGGAAATCTATCACACAAAAGTAACACCTGGAGCGACAATGGAGAAAAAACTCCTTAACAATTCAATTTTCCCATATACTAGCTCTATACGATAAGGCGGTACAAATATTTGAACATTGTATAGCCCTCCCGGGCTCAAATCGCATTCAATACAACTGAGTCAATTTATCCGGCTTTAACCAATATATTGGTCAGGAACGGTCAACATGCCACTACTAATAACATACCGCGTTTATCACAGGACAATAAAACTGTATATACGGCGACGCCAAGTTCAATAAATGAATAGAGTAATACACTATTTCCAAGAAATGTTGGCTAATTGAGCTGGCTATTTACCAGAAATAGATTTAATAGCGGACCGAAATGAACACATCAAGTCTCTCAAAGAGACGAAACAATTAACTGCCACATTGCACAGACCTATATATGTTGTCGACAGTGCCAAATTATACCGCGTAGGCCTTATTTACAGCACAGCGCGTCTATCACGGGGCAATACTACTGTATATACGGCGACACCAAGTTTAATGAGTCAATGTGATACACTATTTCCAAGAAATGTTGACAAGCTCAGCTGGATTTATACCAGAAATGTATTTATTAGCACAGACCGAATGGAACATATTTAATAGCCCAGGCCGAATTGGACAGAACTGATTTCCCAACAAAGAGCGGCGAAACGATCAATTGCTATAAACACACGAACGTATGTGTTGTAGATGGTGCCGAATTTATCCTCGCGTAGGCCTCACTTATAGCATAGCGCGTCCATCACAGGGCAACAATACTGTATATACAGCGACACCAAGTTTATTAAATGACTCCGACCGACACACTATCTCCTAGAAATGCCAGCCGGCCAAACACCAGAAAAAATATTTGATAGCCCGGACTGAAATGAACAGAATATCCCAACAAGAAAGGCGAAACGAATAACCGTGACACCACACAAGCCTGTGTGCAAATTACTATCGCCGGAGCCAACCAGCCAGACAAAGAAAAACCTGTTCTGAACTATTCCGCAATCAACAGCCCGCGAGCCGTGAAAGAATTCATACAGAATCGTCTACTAAAATAGCCCATATATGTCAGGATGGCCATCTCTCGGTAAAACAATTCGACCTACAATCTACCTGTGGATAGTCGGCCAATACAACACGGGTTGGGGGTTCGAGAACAAAGGGAAAATGGCCGGCTTCCATACCGTATCGCGTTTGTTTACCGGGAAATTTTATCAATGTTCCAGGCATAAATGGGATCTCAACCGTGAAAATAAAATATATTTTCACTTTGACGCCAGTTGTCGTAGAAATGTGTCCTGCCTAACAACATCTACTGCGATAGATAGCTAAAATATCCCACATTAAAATCCTCCCATCCGACCACCCGAAATCACGGCCTATCTCTCTCAATCTCAATCCCTACCTGACGATCTCAGAGCATGCACGAAGATTCCCGAAGTTCTAGCTTCGAGCCTAAACCGGTTTGGAGTAGTTATTTTCGGAACCAACCCGGATGAGGCAATCTCCTGGCATGTACGATTTATTTCGAGGTAACAGGGCTAGCAGTTTGGATCGTAAAGCTATCTCTACAATATTACTTATGAAAACAAGTGGATTGTGATCACTGAATACAGTAATTGGCAACGATGAAGAAGTAACATAAACATCAAAATGTTGTAAAGCTAATATCATTGCCAAAAATTCTTTCTCAATTGTAGAATAATTTCTCTGATGTTTGTCAAATTTACGTGAAAAATAACATATTGGGTGATCTACACCATCTATACCTTCTCGTAACAAAACTGCACCAGCAGCAACATCACTAGCATCTACAGCCAGTTTAAAAGGTGAATCAAAACCTGGTGCTGAAAGAACTGGCGCGCTCTTGAGTATAGCTTTCAGGTTTTCAAAAGCTGATTCACATTCATCGGTCCAAACAAAAGTTACCCTCTTTCTTAAAGAGTTGAGTTAACGGCTCAGTATTATCTGAAAAATTTGGACAAAATTTTCTGTAGTAACCAGCCATACCCAAGAAACGCATCAGTTGTCTCTTACATGGAAATAGCGAGATAGCACTAACCTTAGCATCTGCAGGTTTTACCTGACCCTGACCTACAAAATGACCCAGGAATGTCACACGTGCATGTCCAAATTCACTTTTTCCAAGGTTGACTGTCAGCTTGGCGTCGCTCAGCCGATTGAACAGTGCGCGAATTCTCTGTAGATGATCTTCCCATCTATCACTGTAGACAATGACGTCATCAGTGTAAGTCTCACATCCTTCCAAACCAGAAGTAACACGGTTGATGAGACGCTGGAACGTGGCTGGAGAATTTTTCATTCCAAATGGCATAACTTTGTACTGGAACAGATCCTCCGAAGTGACGAATGCTGATATCTCCTTCGCACGATCTGGCAGTGGAACTTGCCAAAATCCTTTCAGAAGATCAACCGTTGACACGAACTTGGCACTTCCCACTTTATCAATGCAGTCGTCAATGCGTAGAATAGGGAATGTGTCTGTTTTGGTCAATGTGTTCACCTTTCTGTAGTCAGTACACATCCTGTAACTGCCATCGGGCTTTGGAACGAGGATACAAGGTGACCTCCAGTTACTATTACTTGGTTCAATGAAGTCATTGTCCAATAAATACTGAATCTCTTTTTTCGGATACTTTTGTTTAATGGGATTCAAACGATATGGGTGCTGCTTTACTGGTTTAGAATCTCCGACATTGACGTCATGTGACATTGTATCAGTCCGAGTGGGGATATCGGGAAACAAATGTTCATATTGACTGAGCAGCGTTCGAAGTTCTTCCTGACGCGCTGGTTCAAGATGACACAACTTGGAATCCAAATTAAATAGAATGTCAGAGTTCTGTAATTTCGCCGCTGTCATGGGCTCTTCACAAGTTTCATTATTATCAGGATCAGAACTAACTACACTTACAGGCTGTACAGTACTGTTAGTGCTATCTCTGTCTATGTATAACTTTAACATATTTATACGACATAACTGTTTGTTTTTACGCCTGTCAGGAGTCTGAATACATAATTAAGGTCACTTAGATTTTTTTTCAATGACATAAGGACCATAATATCTAGTGGATTACCAGGAATAGGCAGCAAAGCCAGTACCTTCTCACCAGATTTGAAACTTCGTTTAAGGCCATGTTTGTCATAGGTTATTTTCATACCTTTTTGTGCTGACTTTAATTTTGACATGGCTAAATCACGTGCTTTACTCAACCTGGTGCGAAAGTCCGACACATATTGTAAGAGACTACACGAGTCAAGATCACTGTCTAGGAACTTTTCCTTTAGCCGTTGTCCTCTAACTGTATGACCAAAGACTAATTCAAATGGACTGAAGCCTAAAGACTCTTGAACAGACTCTCTAACAGCAAACAATAACAAATGTATGCCGTCATCCCAGTCTTTCTCAGTGTCAAAACAATAAGCTCTAATCATGTTCTTTAATGTCTGGTGAAATCTTTCTATTGCGCCTTGGCTTTCAGGGTGGTATGCAGATGATTGGTATTGCTTTATTCCCAATTCATGCATGACTTGTTGAAAAATTCTTGGCTGGAAATTAGATCCCTGATCAGACTGACCAGACTGGGGTAGGCCGACAAGTGTGAAAAACTTAACTAAGGCCTTAACAATAGTTTTTGCCTTAATATTCCGTAAAGGAATGGCTTCAGGGAACCCGGTTGAAGCACACATTGTTAACATATATTGATTGTCTGACCTTGTTTTTGGTAATGGACCAACACAATCTATAATCACCCTACTGAAGGCTTCCCCAAATGCAGGGATTGGTTGTAGAGGTGCCTTTGGTATGGTTTGGTTTGGTTTTCCTACCATTTGACATGTGTGGCATGACCTACATAATTCCGTAACATCTTTCTTCAAATTTGGCCAATAGAAATGATTTAGAATTTTGTAATATGTTTTGTTAACACCTGAATGGCATGAAAGAGGTGTTTCGTGGGCTAGTCTGAGGATATCTGAACGATATGACTTTGGTACCACAATCTCATACTTAACTTCCCACTCATCATCAGGTGACACATCTGGCGGTCGCCATTTGCGCATAAGAACACCATTCTTACAAAAGTAACACACAGGCTCTTGAGTTACATCACACTCATCTACTGCCCTGTCAAACAACTTGGAAATGTCCTTGTCACTATGCTGTTCATTAACCAGCTATGATTTTGAAATTTTGTCATTAGAATATTTTAATTTGCTATCAAAATATGGCTTATCAGCCTCATCATTTAAACACACGAAAGTGTCAGCCAAACAAACGTCATCGATGAGGTCATCTTTAAGAGACTTTCCAGACTCCTCAGACAATATACTCATGGCTCTAGTAACTGCACAAGCAGGATACAAACTTTGAATTTCGTCTTCAACTGGATTATGGATCTGATCGAAACAAGGCTTGTCAGTTACAATCGGGTTAACCCCGACCTTATCTCCCGCAACATCATTGCCTAGAAATAATTGAACACCCTCAAAAGGTGAACTACGTTTAATACCCACCGTAACAGGTCCAGAAATCGAGTCGGAAGACAGATGAACGTTATGGAGCGGAACGGGTGTATAATTTACAGAATCTACCCCTTTAATCAAGACATTACTGCCTGCATATGAAGAATCAGAAAACGGCAAAATATCTGCCAACAAAAGAGACTGGGACGCACCCGTGTCTCGCAAAATCTTCACAGGAGTAGCATTAGAAAAATCACTTGAAAGTGACACCAAACCATTGTGGATAAATGGTTCAAAAATCTCCATAACAGGATTTGAAAAACTGTCAACCTTATCCTTGATAGAACTAATAGGAAGAGTGTCCCTGGCCACCTTAACGTCATATAAACTATGAACGTCACTAACCTGCTTGGGTAAAGATTTTCTGAAGTGAGGAAACCACTGGGCTTTTGAAAGGCATGATCTTGTTGTTTTCTTTTCAATTTAAAACAATGAGCCATTAAATGGCCGTCCCTCTTACAATAGCTGCAAACGGGAGACTTATTTAGAGTGTTAAAATTGGGTGACTGAGACTTTGTGTTTGACCTTTGACCTTTGTAACTGGGGTTAAAAGTTTTAGGCCCTGAGAAAGAACTGGGGTTGTTACCTGAGAGATTAGACTGGAATGAACTTGGCTTAACAGCATTGACAAATGATAATTTGTGTGTCAGAGCGTATTCATCAGCAAATCGTGCTGCTTGGTCTAAAGTGTTGGCATTCTTTTCATCAAGAAATGCTCTAATATCACCATGGATACACCTTTTAAATTCCTCCACCAGCATAAGCTGTCTAAGGTTTTCAAAGTTGTTGTCAATTTTAACCGAAGCACACCACCTATCAAATAACTGTTCTACGAAACTTTTGTCTATAGGCTTCAGGAACTAATTCATAAACTTTAAAGATCAAATCCTTCACTATATCATAATTTGATGCATGCTCTACCGTCAATTGAGTGTAAATGTCCCTTGCCTTTCCGATCAAAACACTTTGAAGAAGTAAACCGCAATTTTCTTTTGGCCAGTTTAAATTTTCAGCAATTTTCTAAAAATGCAGAAAATATCTATCAACTTCTTTATCCTGAAATGGTGGGACGAGACGTATTTGACGAGCCGCATCAAATTTTGATTGTGATTGTACAGGTGCATCTGCAAGAGGACTTGTTTGCGACTTTAATTCCATACGCTTCATTTCTAACTGAAACTGTCTTTCTTCCCTTTCTTTTTCTCTCTCTCTCTAGTGCTCTTTCTTTCTCTCTTTCCTCTCTTTCTAACTTTTCTCTCTCTAATTTTTACTCTCTTTCTAATCTTTCTCTCTCTAACTGAAACTGTCTTTCTTCCCGTTCCCTGTATTTTTCTAATTCTAATCTCTTAAATTCCAGCTGATTTTGCAATTCTAATTTCTTTATTTCCAAATCATCAGCTGTTTCCTCAGTTAAATCAAAATCACTTTCCTCCAAAATTTGTTTGCTAACAAAATGTTTAATAATGAGTTTCTTAATTTCTTGCTTTCTCAAAGATGTTTTAACTTTAATTTGTAGGAATTTACACAGCGCGAACAAATCCTCTTTGCGTAGTTCGTTAAATTCCTCCTGACTAGGATTTGGGGCAAACTGTGATGGGTCAAATGACATGCTGATAATATACTATATACTACTCCCTGACTTCACAAAGTTAGACAATGTATCAATTTAGAACTATTTTGTAAAAACAGATCAGCTGGCAAGCTGTAATGTAAACAATGTTCCCGGACAGGCCCCCAATTTCTGTTACGTCATAAACGATAATAGAAAAAACGTAACAAAAAACATTTTTGAAGTCAAGGATTAACAATCAAATATTTATTTACAATACTAAAATCATATACAAATTAAGTAAGGTCAATACAGCAAATAAATGTCAAATATAGTCTTACTGTTCAATGCTATGCCAGTGTATCCTTCACAGTCCGTTTTGACATGCAAATCTCTATACAGTCCGTGCCGCACAAATCGCTATCTCTATACAGTCCGTGCCGCACAAATCGCTGTTCTGTATTTTGATAGTCCAACACCCTGTTGTCCAGTTTCCGACAGTTCAATCACATAGATAACAGAGCGCCAAGAGTCAATTCACAGGAATATACAATCCAGCAGTCCGTAATTTCAGACAAAGGTAAGACAGTATAATGCACCCACAGAAAAGCCGTTTGAATTCCCTCCTCGATCACTGAACGCTAGGCTATTTATACTCTACGTGGCATTCCAGTACATTCTACCAAATCAAGAAGCCTCTCGAATATGCATTACGTCATCATCTGGCCTAGATGCAATTTATAATAATCTTCTAGAAAGATCGAAATGACTAACCCACACAACAGTACGTGAAACAAGCCTACGTAGCTCTATCATTCGAGAAATATCCACATTGTCTAATAATAATACCATGACAATGACAAAAATCAAAAGTGATTGTATCCCAGCCACGCTTTTATTGTGGATGTTCATGTTTACATATTGAATGGCATGAACACACGGCTCCTAGCATCAGCATCATTAAACGACATTCAGGTTGTGTTCGTTTTACCATTAGCAAATTATTGGACAATCAAGCTCCCAGGTCCTTCATCTGCCGATTTCCCTTGTGGTTGAGTTTCCTTTGTGGTATGTATGATTTGTGATTTACTGGGCACAATTCACAACAAACATGTGAAATCCGTAATTTTCATTTGATGTTTACTCTTGTACAACTTCGATTAGGGTTCATAACTTTTCTATGACGAAGATGTTGAATTCAGGTTCACCCTGCAGGAAAGAACTTGCTACGGCGACAGTAAGCTCGAAACGATGTGTTGTAATAGGTTTTAACTGGGCGACCCGAGTCTTTCTAATATCATGCAAACAATGAACCTGATCGTCCTTGGTAACCCATCCGCAGATATGGACGCTGTCCGTATCCCTGTGTAGTCGCATCGGATTTCGGCACGTTTAACTTCGTTCGTCAAACCCATCCTGTTTGAAGCATCATTTTAGTTCCAGTGTTTCAAGGTGACCGAGCCTACTCCTCCAACCTTCCTGTTGCTGTTCCGAAGGCCCAGTGAGAGGACTGTCCCATTCCACTTTTTTCTGCATATCTGTAGTAGGATTTTCTTTCCCATCAAGATAACTGGTGCAACGGATCCTAGGGGATCGTAGACCAAGTCGATCGCTTATAACACTTCTATTTTGGTCATTGGTTGGTCTCCCAAGGTGATGCGAAAGTGAAAAGTGTCAGTTGGATCCACTATTTAACTTCAAGCCCATATCAATGAGCCGGATAGCATTCTTCTTTCCCCAGAGCAGAGTCCTCCGGAGGAATTGCTGAAATCGCATGTCCTTAGTTGGACACGAATTTAGGAGTGGGACATTCTTAGCCACCTCATATTCTTAGCTGATAAAAAATCAGCCGTTCTTTTGCCAAAGAAAAGCGTATTTTCCGATTTACCTTATGCAAGTTGAAATTTGAATTCGATTCCAGGCAGCAAGTAAAATGCATTAAGTTGATGTCTTGGTTGAGTATGTTAAGTATGCTTAGAATTATTTCATCGAATTTGTTAACGTAAAATAATAGGTACCTTCCTTGCTGTCATCAGAAAACTGGAACGACGACGGAAATTTAGGCCTATTTATTTTTTAAAATGAGGCTTAACTCGAATTTTATCTTGCTTTTCGTCATTTTTTTAGCAGTCGTCCAGCTCCGAAGGCGCTACTTTTAAATTGATCTTTGCTCGACATACACTGCATTGATGTCGCCGTCAAATCTATCAAATCTTCTCCTAAATTTGTTCACACTCAGCGTGCAAAATAAACCCTGAAGTAAATTCGAAACTTACTTGCACCTAAAACAAGTCTATACCATTGAGACCGTATTTAATTCACATAAGGAAATGGAAACATAGAAAAGACTTCTGTCGACTCAGAATAAGTAATCACAACCTTAAAATTGAGACCGGACGACACTGTAAACCCATCATACCACTGGACCAACGTCTGTTCTGTTCGGACCATGTTGTAGAGAACGAGACACATTTTCTACTACGCTGTTCCCATTATACAGTCCTTAGGCAAAGATTACTTCTAGACCTCAGTAATGTGTATCAACAGTTTGGGTCTTTGTCATATAATGATAAATTCAATGTCATAATGTCAAATGACTTTCCACCTCTGTGCAACACAATATGTTCATATGTGTATCAGTGTGTAACGAAAGTGCAGAAATGCAAGCGACCCCTTGGGTTCCCCTTTAATAAATCACAGCTGGTGTTTTGACACGTGACTACTGTGAAATCGAAAGTTACATTGTGTTTACGTGTGCGGTTCACTTACCTGATCAAATTCAACGCTGTAATTTTCCCAGAATGAACTACAATAATCCGGAAGACAGACAATGCCTCGAAATCCCGGTGAACTTATCTCAAACGATCAGTCGGGACGGCGAAAGGAACCCTGGTGAAGCCGCTTGTTTCGCTGTAGATGACGTCAGTCAGGAATCCGGAAGTCAACATTGAAGAATATGCAGATGAAGGACAGTGAACTTTGCGGTCGTCGTGTGAATTAACTAGAGAGAGTTGGAAGCTGAGATTTACCAGTTACGTCCGTTATGAATTATGGGTTGTTCCTCCATAGCCATATTTTCCCAGCGAAGTCCAGATAAACTGATCGGGGATTGTGGTAATTTGACAATAAAGAGGGCGCTGGCATCGTCGACTTCTGTTTCTACCTTTATCCACAGAAGAGCGTTCTGTTTCTACCTTTATCCGCAGAAGAGCGGTAGCCCTATATAAGACAGACTCCCGCTGAAACGAGGCAGACCAGCAGAAACTCCGAGGTGAGAGCACGTCGTTTTGTATCGGGGAGAAGAAATCTAATACATTGCCGGGCCGGAGAAGGGCCGTGATCAGGCCGCTGAATTATTGCTGCCGCCGGGCCGGGACCAGGTCGCCGAATTGGAGAAGGGCTGTCGCCGAATTCTATAGCATTCATTTACACACACTTACATTCATACGTCCGGGCTGCGTTTACTCTACTCCTATCTCTCCCTGACTCAACCGTATTGTACAGTTGTGCGGGTACGGCACTGGGAAATTAGAGTATAGACACTTATCGTTTACAGTTATTCCTATCTCTACCTGACTCTCGTCCGTATTGCACAGACGAGCAGGTCTAGCTCTGGGAATTAACTAACGGCGTTAGTGTTGATAGCGTGGCCATACCTTAACTGCATCTCTACCTGTCTCGTCAGTAATGCACAGACGTGTGGGTACAACACTGTGGTTAATGGTATCGATAAAGCTGTAGTCGGTAGGAGATGCTCGTCTCTGTGAAGAGGGTACAGCTAAACCAAATCAAACACAAATCCTACATAAACAATTATCCATGCACACACGTACTTAAACACACAACCTACAGGTTTAAATACATTCACGCTAATACTCACAAGCTATAGGCTCAGGTCTAGAGCTTGATTTATGTACCCCTACCCAATAAATCGTACCATAAACGATTATCCATTCACGCGTCCATAAGCATACGGTCTCTCACAACCCTGTACATACATTGTATAATTCACGGCCAATCATATATTAATACTGTCCCATACAGTAGTATATAAAGGGTGAATCCTTGATCAGATACCCATCTATTGCGGTAACATAAACATCAAAATGTTGTAAAGCCAATATCATTGCCAAAAATTCTTTCTCAATTGTAGAATAATTTCTCTGATGTTTGTCAAATTTACGTGAAAAATAACATATTGGGTGATCTACACCATCTATATCTTCTCGTAACAAAACGGCACCAGCAGCAACATCACTAGCATCTACAGCCAGTTTAAAATGTGAATCAAAATCTGGTGCTGAAAGAACTGGCGCGCTCTTGATCAGGACCTTATTGACCGTATAAGTTCATTACTAGTATCTGTGTTCAAGAAAACTGATCGTAGATATATTAATGTCGGAAGCCATAAAGCATTCTTTAGCTCGACTACATACACGAGATATCATTCATGGGATGTTTCTTTGTTTATAGAGTTGCTTGAATTTCTCATTAAAAATATCTATGTGAAATTTGGCAACACAATATATCAGCAGCATATAGGTATTCCAATGGGTACTAATTGTGCACCCCTGTTGGCCGACCTGTATCTGTTCTCTTATGAATATGACTATATGCAGGCGCTTTCAAAAACCGATCCATTCAAAGCCCGTTCCTTCTCATTCACCAAACGCTATATAGACGATCTTCTCGCTGTGGATAATCGCTATATAAATGACGCAGTGAAGGATATATATCCACCTTCACTGGATTTGAAGGAAACTACAGATAGCCCTACAGGCACATCTTATTTAGATCTCTATCTCTATAAAAATGAAGCGGGCATTCTCTCTCGTCGACTTTATGACAAAAGAGATGATTACAATTTCGACATCGTAAACTATCCCTTTCTGGATAGTAATATTCCAGTGGGATCTGCATATGGCGTATACATATCTCGCTTAGTAGCATTTGCTAGATCCTGTGTTAAATGTGATGATTTTAATAAACGTCACAAAACATTGTTGCAGAAACTTATAAAACAGGGCTATTCCACCAAGCGCCTCCACTCAAAGTTTCTCAAATTTGGCGATACATATCGCATGCTGATAGCAAAATACGAACGTAGCGTGCAAGATCTATGGCGCTACGTTTCGTAACTTGTGTCTAATTCCGCTTAACCCGGGGCTAGGGGCCGTATGAACCATGTACTTCAAGATCCTCATGGTACTCATATGAACAGTCACAATCAAAGCGTGACTGAGATACATCATTCTTTAGATGACGACTTTACAACGAATATTATGGATTAAGAATACTGATCAGCGATACGGATTTGATATTTGGAACATCATGATGTCTTGCCGGCATCATTGAAAACTGTTGACCGCTTCTCTCTTGCAGGAAACAAGCCTATGTTTATGTATACTTTTGTCTTTTTGAATTTGGTGCTAATACTGTTATATGGAAATGGAATAGGTCTTTCGATTATGGACGCGGATATTCTCTAATGGACGACGGCTGGATTATGAATAACGGACTAGACGCTTGTAATTTCAGGTTTTCAAAAGCTGATTCACATTCATCGGCCCAAACAAAAGTTACCCTCTTTCTTAAAGAGTTGAGTTAACGGCTCAGTAATATCTGAAAAATTTGGACAAAATTTTCTGTAGTAACCAGCCATACCCAAGAAACGCATCAGTTGTCTCTTACATGGAAATAGCGAGATAGCACTAACCTTAGCATCTGCAGGTTTTACCTGACCCTGACCTACAAAATGACCCAGGAATGTCACACGTGCATGTCCAAATTCACTTTTTCCAAGGTTGACTGTCAGCTTGGCGTCGCTCAGCCGATTGAACAGTGCGCGAATTCTCTGTAGATGATCTTCCCATCTATCACTGTAGACAATGACGTCATCAGTGTAAGTCTCACATCCTTCCAAACCAGAAGTAACACGGTTGATGAGACGCTGGAACGTGGCTGGAGAATTTTTCATTCCAAATGGCATAACTTTGTACTGGAACAGATCCTCCGAAGTGACGAATGCTGATATCTCCTTCGCACGATCTGTCAGTGGAACTTGCCAAAATCCTTTCAGAAGATCAACCGTTGACACGAACTTGGCACTTCCCACTTTATCAATGCAGTCGTCAATGCGTAGAATAGGGAATGTGTCTGTTTTGGTCAATGTGTTCACCTTTCTGTAGTCAGTACACATCCTGTAACTGCCATCGGGCTTTGGAATGAGGATACAAGGTGACCTCCAGTTACTATTACTTGGTTCAATGAAGTCATTGTCCAATAAATACTGAATCTCTTTTTTCGAGTACTTTTGTTTAATGGGATTCAAACGATATGGGTGCTGCTTTACTGGTTTAGAATCTCCGACATTGACGTCATGTGACATTGTATCAGTCCGAGTGGGGATATCGGGAAACAAATGTTCATATTGACTGAGCAGCGTTCGAAGTTCTTCCTGACGCGCTGGTTCAAGATGACACAACTTGGAATCCAAATTAAGTAGAATGTCAGAGTTCTGTAATTTCGCCGCTGTCATGGGCTCTTCACAAGCTTCATTATTATCAGGGTCAGAACTAACTACACTTACAGGCTGTACAGTACTGTTAGTGCTATCTCTGTCTATGTATAACTTTAACATATTTATACGACATAACTGTTTGTTTTTACGCCTGTCAGGAGTCTGAATACATAATTAAGGTCACTTAGATTTTTGTTCAATGACATAAGGACCATAATATCTAGTGGATTACCAGGAATAGGCAGAAAAGCCAGTACCTTCTCACCAGGTTTGAAACTTCGTTTAAGGCCATGTTTGTCATAGGTTATTTTCATACCTTTTTGTGCTGACTTTAATTTTGACATGGTTAAATCACGTGCTTTAGTCAACCTGGTGCGAAAGTCCGACACATATTGTAAGAGACTACACGAGTCAAGATCACTGTCTAGGAACTTTTACTTTAGCAGTTTAAGTTGTCCTCTAACTGTATGACCCAAGACTAATTCAAATGGACTGAAGCCTAAAGACTCTTGAACAGACTCTCTAACAGCAAACAATAACAAATGTATGCCGTCATCCCAGTCTTTCTCAGTGTCAAAACAATAAGCTCTAATCATGTTCTTTAATGTCTGGTGAAATCTTTCTATTGCGCCTTGGCTTTCAGGGTGGTATGCACATGATTTGTATTGCTTTATTCCCAATTCATGCATGACTTGTTGAAAAATTCTTGACATGAAATTAGGTCCCTGATCAGACTGAACAGACTGGGGTAGGCCGACAAGTGTGAAAAACTTAACTAAGGCCTTAACAATAGTTTTTGCCTTAATATTCCGTAAAGGAATGGCTTCAGGGAACCCGGTTGAAGCACACATTGTTAACATATATTGATTGTCTGACCTTGTTTTTGGTAATGGACCAACACAATCTATAATCACCCTACTGAAGGCTTCCCCAAATGCAGGGATTGGTTGTAGAGGTGCCTTTGGTATGGTTTGGTTTGGTTTTCCTATCATTTGACATGTGTGGCATGACCTACAAAATTCCGTAACATCTTTCTTTAAATTTGGCCAATAGAAATGATTTAGAATTTTGTAATATGTTTTGTTAACACCTAAATGGCATGAAAGAGGTGTTTCATGGGCTAGTCTGAGGATATCTGAACGATATGACTTTGATACCACAATCTGATACTTAACTTCCCACTCATCATCAGGTGACACATCTGGCGGTCGCCCTTTGCGCATAAGAACACCATTCTTACAAAAGTAACACACAGGCTCCTGAGTTACATCACACTCATCTACTGCCCTGTCAAACAACTTGGAAATGTCCTTGTCACTATGCTGTTCATTAACCAGCTATGATTTTGAAATTTTTGTCATTAGAATATTTTAATTTGCTATCAAAATATGGCTTATCAGCCTCATCATTTAAACACACGAAAGTGTCAGCCAAACAAACGTCATCGGTGACGTCATCTTTAAGAGACTTTTCAGACTCCTCAGACAATATGCTCATGGCTCTAGTAACTGCACAAGCAGGATACAAACTTTGAATTTCGTCTTCAACTGGATCATGGATCTGATCCAAACAAGGCTTGTCAGTTACAATCGGGTTAACCCCAACCTTATCTCCTGCAACATCATTGCCTAGAAGTAATTGAACACCCTCAAAAGGTGAACTACGTTTAATACCCACCGTAACAGGTCCAGAAATCGAGTCGGAAGACAGATGAACGTTATGGAGCGGAACGGGTGTATAATTTACAGAATCTACCCCTTTAATCAGGACATTACTGCCTGCATATGAAGAATCAGAAAACGGCAAAATATCTGCCAACAAAAGAGACTGGGACGCACACGTGTCTCGCAAAATCTTCACAGGAGTAGCATTAGAAAAATCACTTGAAAGTGACACCAAACCATTGTGGATATATGGTTCAAAAATCTCCATAACAGGATTTGAAAAACTGTCAAACTTATCCTTGATAGAACTAATAGGAAGAGTGTCCCTGGCCACCTTAACGTCATAAAAACTATGAACGTCACTAACCTGCTTGGGTAAAGATTTTCTGAAGTGAGGAAACCACTGGGCTTTTGAAAGGCATGATCTTGTTGTTTTCTTTTCAATTTAAAACAATGAGCCATTAAATGGCCGTCCCTCTTACAATAGCTGCAAACGGGAGACTTATTTAGAGTGTTAAAATTGGGTGACTGAGACTTTGTGTTTGACCTTTGACCTTTGTAACTGGGGTTAAAAGTTTTAGGCCCTGAGAAAGAACTGGGGTTGTTACCTGAGAGATTAGACTGGAATGAACTTGGCTTAACAGCATTGACAAATGATAATTTGTGTGTCAGAGCGTATTCATCAGCAAATCGTGCTGCTTGGTCTAAAATGTTGGCATTCTTTTCATCAAGAAATGTTCTAATATCACCATGGATACACCTTTTAAATTCCTCCACCAGCATAAGCTGTCTTAGGTTTTCAAAGTTGTTGTCAATTTTAACCGAAGCACACCACCTATCAAATAACTGTTCTTTTGAACGAACAAATTCTACATGAGTCTGATAGTTTTCTTTTTCACAACTACGAAACTTTTGTCTATAGGCTTCAGGAACTAATTCATAAACTTTAAGATCAAATCCTTCACTATATCATAATTTGATGCATGCTCTACCGTCAATTGAGTGTAAATGTCCCTTGCCTTTCCGATCAAAACACTTTGAAGAAGTAAACTACAATTTTCTTTTGGCCAGTTTAAATTTTCAGCAATTTTCTAAAAATGCAGAAAATATCTATCAACTTCTTTTTCCTGAAATGGTGGGACGAGACGTATTTGACGAGCCGCATCAAATTTTGATTGTGATTGTACAGGTGCATCTGTAAGAGGACTTGTTTGCGACTTTAATTCCATACGCTTCATTTCTAACTGAAACTGTCTTTCTTCCCTTTCTTTTTCTCTCTCTCTCTAGTGCTCTTTCTTTCTCCCTTTCCTCTCTTTCTAACTTTTCTCTCTCTAATTTTTACTCTCTTTCTAATCTTTCTCTCTCTAACTGAAACTGTCTTTCTTCCCTTTCCCTGTCTTTTTCTAATTCTAATCTCTTAAATTCCAGCTGATTTTGCAATTCTAATTTCTTTATTTCCAAATCATCAGCTGTTTCCTCAGTTAAATCAAAATCGCTTTTCTCCCAAATTTGTTTGCTAACAAAATGTTTAATAATGAGTTTCTTAAGTTCTTGCTTTCTCAAAGATGTTTTAACTTTAATTTGTAAGAATTTACACAGCGCGAACAAATCCTCTTTGCGTAGTTCGTTAAATTCCTCCTGACTAGGCTTTGGGGCAAACTGTGCTGGGTCAAATGACATGCTGATAATATACTACTCCCTGACTTCACAAAGTTAGACAATGTATCAATTTAGAACTATGTTGTAAAAACAGATCAGCTGGCAAGCTGTAATGTAAACAATGTTCCCGGACAGGCCCCCAATTTCTGTTACGTCATAAACAATAATAGAAAAAACGTAACAGAAAACTTTTTTGAAGTCAAGGATTAACAATCAAATATTTATTTACAATACTAAAATCATATACAAATTAAGTAAGGTCAATACAGCAAATAAATGTCAAATATAGTCTTACTGTTCAATGCTATACCAGTGTATCCTTCACAGTCCGTTTTGACATGCAAATCTCTATACAGTCCGTGCCGCACAAATCGCTATCTCTATACAGTCCGTGCCGCACAAATCGCTGTTCTGTATTTTGATAGTCCAACACCCTGTTGTCCAGTTTCCGACAGTTCAATCACATAGATAACAGAGCGCCAAGAGTCAATTCACAGGAATATACAATCCAGCAGCCCGTAATTTCAGACAAAGGTAAGACAGTATAATGCACCCACAGAAAAGCCGTTTGAATTCCCTCCTCGATCACTGAACGCTAGGCTATTTATACTCTACGTGGCATTCCAGTACATTCTACCAAATCAAGAAGGCTCTCGAATATGCATTACGTCATCAGCTGGCCTAGATGCAATTTATAATAATCTTCTAGAAAGATCGAAATGACTAACTCACACAACAGTACGTGAAACAAGCCTACGTAGCTCCATCATTCGAGAAATATCCACAGTGTCTAATAATAATACCATGACAATGACAAAAATCAAAAGTGATTATTTGTATCCCAGCCACGCTTTTATTGTGGATGTTCATGTTTACATATTGAATGGCATGAACACACGGCTCCTAGCATCAGCATCATTAAACGACATTCAGGTTGTGTTCGTTTTACCATTAGCAAATTATTGGACAATCAAGCTCCCACGTCCTTCATCTGCCGATTTCCCTTGTGGTTGAGTTTCCTTTGTGGTATGTATGATTTGTGGTTTACTGGGCACAATTCACAACAAACATGTGAAATCCGTAATTTTCATTTGATGTTTACTCTTGTACAACTTCGATTAGGGTTCATAACTTTTCTATGACGAAGATGTTGAATTCAGGTTCACCCTGCAGGAAAGGACCTGCTACGGCGACAGTAAGCTCGAAACGATGTGTTGTAATAGGTTTTAACTGGGCGACCCGAGTCTTTCTAATATCATGCAAACAATGAACCTGATCGTTCTTGGTAACCCATCCGCAGATATGGACGCTGTCCGTATCCCTGTGTAGTCGCATCGGAATTCGGCACGTTTAACTTCGTTCGTCAAACCCATCCTGTTTGAAGCATCATTTTAGTTCCAGTGTTTCAAGGTGACCGAGCCTACTCCTCCAACCTTCCTGTTGCTGTTCCGAAGGCCCAGTGAGAGGACTGTCCCATTCCGCTTTTTTCTGCATATCTGTAGTAGGATTCTCTTTCCCACCAAGATAACTGGTGCAACGGATCCTAGGGGATCGTAGACCAAGTCGATCGCTTATAACACTTCTATTTTGGTCATTGGTTGGTCTCACAAGGTGATGCGAAATTGAAAAGTGTCAGTTGGATCCACTATTTAACTTCAAGCGCATATCAGTGAGCCGGATAGCATTCTTCTTTCCCCAGAGCAGAGTCCTCCGGAGGAATTGCTGAAATCACATGTCCTTAGTTGGACACGAATTTAGGAGTGGGACATTCTTAGCCACCTCATATTCTTAGCTGATAAAAAATCAGCCGTTCTTTTGCCAAAGAAAAGCGTATTTTCCGATTTACCTTATGCAAGTTGAAATTTGAATTCGATTCCAGGCAGCAAGTAAAATGCATTAAGTTGAAGTCTTGGTTGAGTATGTTAAGTATGCTTAGAATTATCTCATCGAATTTGTTAACGTAAAATAATATGTACCTTCCTTGCTGTCATCAGAAAACTGGAACGACGACGGAAATTTAGGCCTATTTATTTTTTAAAATGAGGCTTAACTCGAATTTTATCTTGCTTTTCGTCATTTTTTTAGCAGTCGTCCAGCTCCGAAGGCGCTACTTTTAAATTGATCTTTGATCGACATACACTGCATTGATGTCGCCGTCAAATCTATCAAATCTTCTCCTAAATGTGTTCACACTCAGCGTGCAAAATAAACCCTGAAGTAAATTCGAAACTTACTTGCACCTAAAACAAGTCTATACCATTGAGACCGTATTTAATTCACACAAGGAAATGGAAACATAGAAAAGACTTCTGTCGACTCAGAATAAGTAATCACAACCTTAAAATTGAGACCGGACGACACTGTAAACCCATCATACCACTGGACCAACGTCTGTTCTGTTTTAGAGAACGAGACACATTTTCTACTACGCTGTTCCCATTATACAGTCCTTAGGCAAAGATTACTTCTAGACCACAGTAATGTGTATAAACAGTTTGGGTCTTTGTCATATAATGATAAATTCAATGTTATAATGTCAAATGACTTTCCACCTCTGTGCAACACAATATGTTCATATGTGTATCAGTGTGTAACGAAAGTGCAGAAATGCAAGCGACCCCTTGGGTTCCCCTTTAATAAATCACAGCTGGTGTTTTGACACGTGACTACTGTGAAATCGAAAGTTACATTGTGTTTACGTGTGCGGTTCACTTACCTGATCAAATTCAACGCTGTAATTTTCCCAGAATGAACTACAATAATCCGAAAGACAGACAATGCCTCGAAATCCCGGTGAACTTATCTCAAACGATCAGTCGGGACGGCGAAAGGAACCCTGGTGAAGCCGCTTGTTTCGCTGTAGATGACGTCAGTCAGGAATCCGGAAGTCAACATTGAAGAATATGCAGATGAAGGACAGTGAACTTTGCGGTCGTCGTGTGAATTAACTAGAGAGAGTTGGAAGCTGAGATTTACCAGTTACGTCCGTTATGAATTATGGTTTGTTCCTCCATAGCCATATTTTCCCAGCGAAGTCCAGATAAACTGATCGGGGATTGTGGTAATTTGACAATAAAGAGGGCGCTGGCATCGTCGACTTCTGTTTCTACCTTTATCCGCAGAAGAGCGTTCTGTTTCTACCTTTATCCGCAGAAGAGCGGTAGCCCTATATAAGACAGACTCTCGCTGAAACGAGGGCAGACCAGCAGAAACTCCGAGGTGAGAGCACGTCGTTTTGTATCGGGGAGAAGAAATCTAATACATTGCCGGGCCGGAGAAGGGCCGTGATCAGGCCGCTGAATTATTGCTGCCGCCGGGCCGGGACCAGGCCGCCGAATTGCAGAAGGGCCGCCGCCGAATTCTATAGCATACATTTACACACACTTACATTCATACGTCCGGGCTGCGTTTACTCTACTCCTATCTCTACCTGACTCAACCGTATTGTACAGTTGTGCGGGTACGGCACTGGGAAATTAGAGTATAGACACTTATCGTTTACGGTTCCTATCTCTACCTGACTCTCGTCCGTATTGCACAGGCGTGCAGGTCTAGCTCTGGTAATTAACTAACGGCGTTAGTGTTGATAGCGTGGCCATACCTTAACTGCATCTCTACCTGTCTCGTCAGTAATGAACAGACGTGTGGGTACGGCACTGTGGTTAATGGTATTGATAAAGCTGTAGTCGGTAGGAGATGCTCGTCTCTGTGAAGAGGGTACAGCTAAACCAAATCAAACACAAATCCTACATAAACAATTATCCATGCACACACGTACTTAAACAAACAACCTACAGGTTTAGATACATTCACACTAACACTGACAAGCTATAGGCTCAGGTCTAGAGCTTGATTTATGTACCCCTACCCAATAAATCGTACCATAAACGATTATCCATTCACGCGTCCATAAGCATACGGTCTCTCACAACCCTGTACATACATTGTATAATTCACGGCCAATCATATATTAATACTGTCCCATACAGTAGTATATAAAGGGTGAATCATCTATTGCGGATGACCATACAGTATTGGGAAAAGAGGATTACTAGACCAGGTGCCTACCAATCCACCGTGTGTTATCGATATCCGATCCTATCTGGACCGTGTAGCCGTGAACTCTAGCCTTGATGATTCGTCCTTGGAGCCGGGCCGCGGAGTGAGTCGCCGTGAGCGGTGTCACTGAAGCCTGGGGGGTTATTCCAACGAGGGGTGCCGTCTGCTGCTGGGTGAGCCGTGCAGTTGATTAGTCCTGCGGTGTTACAGAGAGACGGACCGGTGTCGTAGAAGCCTTTGTACTGTGATAGTACTGACGTGCCCAGGCCGTCCGCATCCATTGACAGTTACCAACGCTTGGAGGGGCCTAGTCGTGTAAGACGAGACACGACGACGACGAGAATTCCATACCGCCCGAGCGTATACGAAGACCGGGGGGAGGAAGACAGACGTCGGAATTAACCACGGAGGGGCCAGGTCGTGTAAGACGAGACACGACGTCCATCCATACGGGAGTGGACGAAGACCTGGGGAATGCGGATAGACGCTGGATCCTACCACGAAGACCTGGGGAAGGAAGATAGAAGCTGGACCCAACCACGAAGGAACCAGTCGTGACCAGACTGTGACTGTGACCAGGCCTGATCGCGATATAGCTAGGGCTATATAATTTGTATATATCTTTTGTATTATATTGAACTACGGTTAAATGATAACTATAAGAATACAGGTAAATCCAACACATAAATCAAGGATATTCTTTTCAGGGATTGTACGCTACCGCGATCTGAATCCTGTATTCCTGTTCATAGAATTATATGTCAGTATTGTATTAATTTGCTTTGGTTGTCATTACAGGTCTTCCTTTCCAACCTCCTCGATCCAGACAAGGTGACAGGTTGAATCGAACTCCCTCGTTGGCCAAGATCAGTGCACGAGTGCGTTCCCGGTAGCCTGACAGTTTGTCTTGGGGACCCTGCGCACTCTCTTGTGGATCTGAAACATCCATTCCCCACGAAAACGTTTCAACTGGTGGCAGCGGTTGGATGGCCAACATCTTGGAGACGACGGAAAGGAGACCAAGCCTGGCGGATAGAATGGATCCGGACCAGACAACCATGAATATGACTGAAGATTTCGGCGCCGAGTTACGACGATCGGGAGCCATGGGTCAACCACCTGACGAAAGAGGAGTCAGACAGGAATTCTCCACAACGCCGAGTCCTCGGGAACGACGTGAGACGGGAAGAGGTGTAGGTTCCGGGCGATCTACTACAGCTACTCTGGGTTATGAAATCTTCTTGATTTGTCCACGCAGGAACTGGAATCGGTGCTGCTGGCACCATCAGCCGACCTGACGCCACGACCTTCAGCGGAGACGGCTACCGAAGATCGACTGAGGGGGCGTGAACAAGTAGATGAGCAGCCTGACTTTGACCTGAGACGAGAGCTAGAAGACCAGCGTGACGCCATCAACGTATTGTGTACATCGGTAGCCTCCATGATGGGACTGATGTCCACGATACTGAGAAATCAAATCGAGATGACTCAAATGAATAGTGAAGATAACAGCTATTCTGGTCCAGCCGGCCTAGAAGGAGGGCTCCAAACCACTGAGACGCTGCGACGAGGTCGAGAGGACGCCGTATCTGGGACGACGCCGAGGCCTGACGGGTCGCCGCCAAGAAGAAGCCAAGATGAACCACCTTCAGTTACATGGGATCAGCCATTACAGACGTCAACGCCCATGGGGGAACCTAGACGGCCGAAGACGACGATGGTGAAGGCCGCTACTTACGATGGTACCACGCCGTGGCGAGACTATTTGGCTCACTTCGGGCACTGCGCCGTGATAAATAGGTGGACGTACCAACAACAGGGCCAATACCTGGCTGTCGCTTTACGAGGGTCAGCACAGCAAGTACTAACCAGCCTTAAGTCTGCACCGGGCAGTACTGACTATGCCCGTCTGAAGGAAGCCTTGGAGAAGCGCTTTGCTCCACCTAATCAGATGGACCTCTACAAGTCGCAGCTGAGATATAGACACCGCGAGAGAGATGAAGATCTTCCGGGCCTGGCTCAGGCATTGATCCGCCTGACACAGATGGCTTATCCTGATGCCGGAGACGACATTCAAGATACTCTCACCAAGGATCAGTTCCTGGACGCCATCGGTGATGAGCTGGGATTCCAAGTCTGGCAGACACGACCTAAGAACTTGGATGCGGCAGTGCATTGGGTCGTGGAAATAGAAGCATTCAAGAGATATCGTCGACATGAAAGATGGGCAAAAACCAGAGCTGTTCATGGCGAGAAAAAGATGGGAACGGAGACTCGGCAGCTGAGGGAAATGAAGCGGTTATTGGAACAGCTTCAGCGAGACACTGAATCACCGCGACATCAACGGCTGCGACGATACCGGTCGAGATTGGGACACAGACGTGGCCGACAACGACCACACGGCAACCGAGATTGGACACCAAGGTGCTGGACGTGCGGTAAGCATGACCATTATCAAGCGAATTGCCCCGAAGGCCGAAGACGAGATGGTTCCCGACCGTCGGATGTACCAAAAACATCTTTGGCGGCATCCACGTTTCAACTGGTGGTGGACGATACGAGAACTTATCCTCACAGTTACAAGCCTGGTGATCAGGTTTGCTTGATATAGCCTTTTGTTGTGGAAGAAGCCCTGACTGATGTGACAAATCGCATCGCCGACGAGGCTGGTGGCCTCCATGTCGGCCATCATGATCTTTTGAAGCCCTTCCACCCCAGAGAGACGTCAGATAACGAGACCACTGAGTCTACGGAGAATGAGGGTGACGTCGAATCTGAGAACGACTCGGAGCCTCCGACGGTCTTTCCATACCCATTGGAGCACTCAGCTGCAGTGAGATCTCCAGCACCTCGGCAGACGAGGAGTGGACGAAGAACCCATCGTCCTCGGAGATTGGCAGATTACGAGGTTGGATTACCGCCGGATTCCCCTGTTGAAGTTGAGTCGCCTCTTCCGGAAGAGCAGATGGCCTTGCCGGAGACGTGGAGTCCTCCACGGACGACTCGCGGACGTCGTATCCAGCGACCGGGGCGATTTAATGTCTACGTTTTAGCCTGCCAGTGGACAGGAGATGCACGACCGTACGGTCGGAAAAATATGGCTGATGCCCGTGATCGTCCAAGGATGACCTGTGGTGTAGGGCCGACCTGCAGATGCTCCTGTGGGCGACAAAAACAAGCTGGTCGACCGCGAGGCTTCACTGCCTCAGATGCATGATGAACAGGCTCCAGCAAGAGACAGCTGTGGCCTGCTGTGGACCGGATGTCCATTCTACCTGACGACGACTTGGCCAGGAAGTCAAGAGGACCGTCGTCCTGTATTTGTTTTGTATATACGTTGTACATATGTTCTGTTCTGCACTCCCGTGCTGCTGGTAGCGTGACGAGAGCCATGACGAGGGCGTCATGTTCTTCGAAGGCGGGGATAGTGTAACGAAAGTGCAGAAATGCAAGCGACCCCTTGGGTTCCCCTTTAATAAATCACAGCTGGTGTTTTGACACGTGACTACTGTGAAATCGAAAGTTACATTGTGTTTACGTGTGCGGTTCACTTACCTGATCGAATCCAACGCTGTAATTTTCCTAGAATGAACTACAATAATCCGGGAGACAGACAATGCCTCGAAATCCCGGTGAACTTATCTCAAACGATCAGTCGGGACTGCGAAAGGAACCCTGGTGAATCGCCGCTTATTTCGCTGTAGATGACGTCAGTCAGGAATCCGGAAGTCAACATTGAAGAATATGCAGATGAAGGAAAGTGAACTTTGCGGTCGTCGTGTGAATTAACTGGAGAGAGTTGGAAGCTGAGATTTACCAGTTACGTCCGTTATGAATTATGGTTTGTTCCTCCATAGCCATATTTTCCCAGCGAAGTCCAGATAAACTGATCGGGGATTGTGGTAATTTGACAATAAAGAGGGCGCTGGCATCGTCGACTTCTGTTTCTACCTTTATCTGCAGGAGAGCGTTCTGTTTCTACCTTTATCCGCAGAAGAGCGGTAGCCCTATATAAGACAGACTCCCGCTGAAACGAGGCAGACCAGCAGAAACTCCGAGGTGAGAGCACGTCTAGTTGTATCGGGGAGAAGAAATCTAATACATTGCCGGGCCGGAGAAGGGCCGTGATCAGGCCGCTGAATTATTGCTGCCGCCGGGCCGGGACCAGGCCGCCGAATTGGAGAAGGGCCGCCGCCGAATTCTATAGCATACATTTACACACACTTACATTCATACGTCCGGGCTGCGTTTACTCTACTCCTATCTCTACCTGACTCAACCGTATTGTACAGTTGTGCGGGTACGGCACTGGGAAAATAGAGTATAGACACTTATCGTTAACGGTTATTTCTAACTCTACCTGACTCTCGTCCGTATTGCACAGACGTGCAGGTCTAGCTCCGGGAATTAACTAACGGCGTTAGTGTTGATAGCGTGGCCATACCTTAACTGCATCTCTACCTGACTCAACCGTATTGTACAGTTGTGCGGATACGGCCCTGTGGTTAATGGTATCGATAAAGCTGTAGCCGGTAGGAGATGCTCGTCTCTGTGAAGAGGGTACAGCTAAACCAAATCAAACACAAATCCTACATAAACAATTATCCATGCACACACGAACTTAAACACCCAACCTACGGGTTGAGATACATTCACGCTAACACTCACAAGCTATAGGCTTAGGTCTAGAGCTTGATATATATACACCTACCCAATAAATCGTACCATAAACGATTATCCATTCACGCCCCCATAAGCATACGGTCTCTCACAACCCTGTACATACATTGTATAATTCACGGCCAATCATATATTAATACTGTCCCATACAGTAGTATATAAAGGGGGAATCCTTGACCAGATGCCCATCTATTGCGGATGACCATACAGTAGTGGGAAAAGAGGGTTACTAGACCAGGTGCCTACCCATCCACCGTGTGTTATCGATATCCGATCCTATGTGGATCGTCTGGCCGTGAACTCTAGCCTTGATGATTCGTCCTTGGAGCCGGGCCGCGGAGTGAGTCGCCGTGAGCGGTGTCACTGAAGCCTGGGGGTTTATTCCTACGAGGGGTGCCGTCTGCTGCTGGGTGAGCCGTGCAGTTGATTAGTCCTGCGGTGTTACAGAGAGACAGGTCGGTGCCGTAAAAGCCTTTGTACTGTGATAGTACTGACGTGCCCAGGCCGTCCGCATCCATTGACAGTTACCAACGCTTGGAGGGGCCTAGTCGTGTAAGACGAGACACGACGACGACGAGAAGTCCATACCGCCCGAGCGTATACGAAGACCGGGGGAGGAAGACAGACGCCGGAATTAACCACGGAGGGGCCAGGTCGTGTAAGACGAGACACGACGTCCATCCATACGGGAGTGGACGAAGACCTGGGGAAGGAGGATAGACGCTGGATCCTACCACGAAGACCTGGGGAAGGAAGGTAGAAGCTGGACCCAACCACGAAGGAACCGGTCGTGACCAGACTGTGGCTGTGACCAGGCCTGATCGCGATATAGCTAGGGCTATATAATTTGTATATATCTTCTGTATCATATTGAACTTCGGTTAAAGATAACTATAAGAATACAGGTAAATCCAACTCATAAATCAGGGATCTTCTTTTCAGGGATTGAAAACCTCCTCAATCCAGACAAGGTGACAGGTTGAATCGGACTCCCTCGTTGGCCAAGATCAGTGCATGAGTGCGTTCCCGGTAGCCTGACAGTTTGTCTTGGGGACCTTGCGCACTCTCTTGTGGATCTGAAATATCCATTCCCCACGAAAACGTTTCAAGTGTTTTCAAGTACGAAAGGAACCCCCTGTAATTTTAACAGTATGAACAGTATTTCCGGTATTATATACCGATTTGTACGAGTTGCTGTGATTGCTTGTAAGTTTGTATTGTATTGAGCATTTTGTTGTTGCACTGCCCGTATCGGGTGTATGCAAATAAACTTAAACTGAACTGTCCGCTCTGCTGTTTGTCCAATCTAGGTAAATCAAGATGGTAAATCAGGGGAATACCATTCTACATTCTAATGTGGATTGCCAAGAACATTACATATACATGTATATTATCTTAAAATGACAGTCCTTATCCGATCTTCCATGGCATGTAGAAATATTCAATGTAGTTTACTTTTTTCTTGCCAAATAAGCAGATTATGTATTGTTTTCATCAATTAGATTGTGTATTGTATCACCTGAATCGCACCATTTGTAGATCGCTCTCAGGTTATCTCTTAACATTTGATGTCAACAACAATTTTTCTGAAAATGACAGCATTTTTATATACATTGTACGTCCAACCTGACTGACATTACTCGCTTACCTATTCATAAATGTGTATTGACTACATTATGCCTTGTATATATACTGCGCGTATGGAGCGATTTGTAACTTAGTTATAGCATCTTCAGCAGTGAAAAAATGTCGAAATATACAGAATGAAATTGTCATCCCTACTCGGAGTTGCTTTTCTTCTCCATTATTCGGTAATAGTGCAGTGTCAAAGTTTGTCCATACCCGGAGGTTTTGGTATCGAGCCAGAATGCCAGCCAGGGCTATCAACACGTATGATATTGTGTCATACTGGTTTCAGTTCTGTGGCAAATATGTACTTTATTTGAACCAGTGTGTATTTCTCTTCATTAGTGTATAAAATTAATTGTGTTGTATAATTATGAACAACGGGGAAGTTTTTGGTCACTTTCTAGGCAGTCCGACCGTACCGTATTCACGTGAGACAGCAATTTGTCTCTTCATATGTAGAGTGTTTCTCAGCTCTGTTTGCAAGATTAACCTAGTTTTATGTATATTATGATTTATTCTTTTAATTTGGTGCTAATGCTATTATATGAATTAGGTCTTTGGATTATGGAGGCGAAAATTCTTTAATGGACGACGGCTGAATATTGGATGACGCTTGTATTTCTCACCATCTCAAAACTTGAGTATTAAACAAGCAGTGCATAAATCATGTAAATCAGTGGACTATTTTGATTACCGATCACAACCGTTTTAATAAGAGTGAAATGTATTGGAGTTGGATTACAGCGAACATACAGGGAAAGAAAATTAGAAATTAGACTATATTTTTCCCACCTATTTGAGGAAATTAGATGGTATTATTTGTAAATATACAAGTGGTAGCACGCTGCATTCTGAAGAGCACCAGTTGTAGGTAGGTAGTCAGACGTAGCCGGATTCGAGCATACAGCGAACGGACAGTCATTTCTAGGGACCAACGGAAGTAGCAAGATCAGTGATATTGTACCGGTACTAAATCTGCTAAAAGGAAGTAAATATATTACATACGACTATTGTACACGTACATCCACAAACACTCATGTATACCGGAGGATTATTATATACATACGCGAACTGTCAGTTAATTTTGATCTAAGATGGACAGCTACGACAGTCTTGTTTTTGTTGTTGTTTGTGGATTTGTTATCATCGAGGCGGCAGAGAAAAAAGGTGAGTACTCTTAATTTCTTGGCGTGTTTCGTTTTTGGCGACTGAAAGTTTGGTTGAAAGTATCATATTTTAGTTATGCTTGTATCAAGAGAGCAATACAAAAATGTACACCAAAAAGCCAACAAAGACCAACAACCATATTTCAAACATACGTCTACGCTGTTTCACACCACGTTTGAATGGGCTTTCATAATTTAACACCCGGCTATTTTTCATTAATTCAATTTTATATTTTATTTTCAAGACATTAATTTTTAGAAGGAATTTACATGTAAACATGACCGCTATCGCCGGGATCAACAGATTGGAAAATTACAGGTATCTGCAATATTAATCTAGTAATCCCATTTCAATGCGCTTATGGGGCAATACCATAGGGATTTTTTCTCCAATTTTCCACAAGCTGAATTCCTCAAACAGGTGTCCAGACACTTCAAAATAGGATAAAAATCAACGAAAGATCCACATCTGACACAACCGACCCGTTTATATGCGTATTACTGACGGGCTGACGGGTTGATAGCTGAGCTGGACTGGCCACAAAGTGGGCTTTTCAACACTGGATGAGCGCAGTGTCCTTAGACTGGAAATCTCCCCCCCCCCCATATACTCACCGGTATTCGCCTATAAATGGCTTGCAGATGAACCTCCAAAGACATTCCCCATCGTGGCCCTAATTTTCCATCACTCTCACATGGACATAGGGCCGAGAGGGGGGGCATTTATCTGTTATACCGATATTATTCGTTTTTAAAGCAGCAGTTCTTATTTCATATTCAACAATAACTATACGTTACGTGTTTAGTATTGCAAGGCAAAAAAGTCAAATCTTCCTATGGAATTCAAAGGTTATGGCTACCAAAATGATACACATAGACTGCCTCATTTTCCCGCCGCCTTAGTATAACCTTCGTATATTCAATTTTCAATTTGTCTCTTAACATCATAGCATTGCGGCAACAATGTGTTAGCATTGAATGAATAAATTTTGCCTTCTTCGAGTACCATATGTAAAAAAATCTACACTTACAAATGTGACCAATCACAAGACATTTCATAGCTATGGAGTTTATTAACATTGTCAAGGGCCGAGTGCCATCTAGGTAGGTTCATTAGAAACTGTTCCGTATGGAAGCCGATAGCGGCCACTAGCGTTCTCGCTATCTCGCCCTGTAGATTTGGCCAGGCGAAATGGCGAAAATACGAGAATTAGGGGCGCGAATGGCCGATAGCGGCCATCAAAAAGGTCGCGGCACGATAACACGAGAACACGCGAACGATGCCATTAGCGAGTCGCGACCTACCATTCGCGTGTTCTCGTCTTCTCGCATACTCGCCTCAGAATAGGTCGCGGCACGCGAACACGCGAACGCGCGAATGACCGATAGCGGCCATCAAAAAGGTCGCGGCACGATAACACGAGAACACGCGAATGATGCCATTAGCGAGTCGCGACCTACCATTCGCGTGTTCTCGTCTTCTCGCATACTCGCCTCGGGATAGGTCGCGGCACACGAACACGCGAACGCGCGAATGGCCGACCGCGGCCATTAAGAAGGTCGCGGCACAATAATATAAATCTGAATATAATTTAATACGAAACAAAATTTAGTATTTTTCCGTTTTACAAAATGAAATCCGATGATACAGTCAAGCGACAGACAAAGGAACAGTACTTCATTCAGAAGTTCAAATCTAAATTAAACTGTTAATAATACCTTTATTGATATATGAACTGTGGAATTGAACAATTAATTATTTCTTTTATGCATGTATCGACTGAAAAAGGAGATGTCAGCCCTACCGAAATTTAAAAAAACATGTAACCTGTTATATTTTGAAACTCCCAAAACTCTCAGATAATAAATATTCTTCTCGAAATTTGGTTTGAAAAGCATCAGCAAGCATATAAAAATGAACGAAAATCAATAAAGAGATGGAAACTACATGGTCTTTGCTCTGTCTTGTTCTACTCTTGTTTATGTCAGCTCGCGCGTCGCCTCCAAAAATACGCATGAACACCCTTTTCCCCAAACATATCAGCAGAACGATCTCCCTTGATCAAATGGAGATCTGCAACCTTCCATTTGTCTGCAATGTGATGTTGAGAGTCAGAAAAGGCCGTTAGCTGTTCACATAGTGTTCACAGATAGAGAAGGTTGACAACTATCACCCCGAGAAAGTGATGAGTTTGGGCCATCACTCTTTTGTTACGATCACTTTCAAAAACGATATACATCACATCTGAAGAGTGATGAGCAATGAGTGTAAATTAGGCAAAATCATCACCCTTAAAAGATGATGACCATCATAACCCTTCATTGATGATCAGAACTGGCCATCACCTTTTTTTTGGCTGTATTGGAGAATGAATGTTTCTGGTTCGAGACGTGGCACTGTGTCTCAACCTATTGACCTATAGCTGTCATAAAACGGGACTCTCCTGAAATAAGTAACAATACGCAAAATAGGGTCTGAAAGCCAGAAACACGTTTGGGGTTTGTTTTTTTGGTGTTTTTTTGACATTTTGACCAAAGTGTAAGTGAAGCAATCCATTATAAATGCCTCTTGTTCTAGATGTCATTGTACCACGCCTCTGAGGGCCAACTGGATACGGCACAAGCTGGGCCCGTAATCGTCCTAACCAATTGAAATTGTCAGTCCTAAACTAGATCAACAAGCAGGTGCCAATATGGGGCTATGCTGCGGTCGGGAGATATGTATGCGAATTAAATACGGAAATAAAAAATAAAATGTAGAGTTTTGAGCTAAACTGTATATTGTACTGCTATAAACCGGTTTCGTCCATTTTATGGTCTTTTCAATAGCAATGATATATTTTTTTCCTATGTGAAGTTATATATATACATATAGTTGCCTTGCTGTTGAACATGCTGAAACGCATTTTTATATACAAATTAGACACTGAAGACATATTTACAATATACTGGAGAAGCCAAATCGTAAAACAGTTTGTTATGATCCGACAATGATATATACTATAGAACAAGAACTAAACAATTAGCTGCATTGCCCTGCTGTTGAACATAAGATGACATGTCCGTTGAGTTAGTTTTGGCTGACACCTCCAGACTTGATAAATGCATGGTTAGTTTTTACCGACAGTTGTCTGACATATCCTTTTTTCAGTCGATACATGCATAAAAGAAATAATTAATTGTTCAATTCCACAGTTCATATATCAATAAAGGTATTATTAACAGTTTAATTCACATTTCAACTTCTGAATGAAGTACTGTTCCATTGTCTGTCGCTTGACTGTATCATCGGATTTCATTTTGTAAAACGGAAAAATACTAAATTTCGTTTCGTATTAAATTATATTCAGATTTATTGTGCCGCGACCTTCTTGATGGCCGCTATCGGCCATTCGCGTGTTCGCGTGCCGCGACCTATCCCGAGGCGAGTATGCGAGAAGACGAGAACACGCGAATGGTAGGTCGCGACTCGCTAATGGCATCGTTCGCGTGTTCTCGTGCCGCGACCTTTTTGATGGCCGCTATCGGCCATTCGCGCCCCTAATTCTCGTCTTTTCGCCATTTCGCCTAGCCAAATCTACAGGCGAGATAGCGAGAACGCGAGTGGCCGCTATCGGCTTCCATAGTTCCGCGTGTTATACCCGATTTCTGACAGTGAACAGTATCACCTGCTTACTATTTACATAATGAACAACTGCTCGCACTAAACGCCACATGAAGACCTTGAAATAACACATATAACCCTATCCCTTCCATAGAAGACTGCCATTCAGTTACAATCGTGGCATCATCCCCTTAACAATAAATTCTGCTCACAATTTAAATTTACAGAGTGGTTCCTTTAACGGTATACCTCACTCAGTTTCAATTGGGCTTATGCTCATGAAATATGTCCCATGTTTTAGATTACTGCTGATTAATTACTCTATAAAGTGACCAGGCTCACTGTTGAAAACAAATGTTCTCTCTCTGGGATCCTACTTGCATATGCGATCGAGTATAACAAACCTTCAAACTCATGTTAGCACACAACCCCCATTTCTACTTTAAAAACATTGTTGAGGAGAAAGTCCTGTCCAAATTCGGGCAACTTCAAAATAAGAGCACTAAACAGGCGATTTGTCAGCGCGTTAAGGGCAACATCATGTACTGCTTCCCAAACTGTCAGTGCGCGAAGGGCAACATCATGTACTGCTTCCCAAACTGTCAGTGCGTTAAGAGCAACATCATGTACTGCTTCCCAAACTGTCAGTGCGCTAAGGGCAACATCATGTACTGCTTCCCAAACTGTCAGTGCGTTAAGGGCAACATCATGTACTGCTTCCCAAACTGTCAGTGCGCTAAGGGCAACATCATGTACTGCTTCCCAAACTGTTAGTGCGTTAAGGGCAACATCATGTCCTGCTTCCCAAACTGTCAGTGCGTTTAGGGCAACATCATATACTGCTTCCCAAATTGTTAGTGCGTTAAGGGCAACTTCGTGTACTGCTCCTCAAACTGTCATTGCGTTAAGGGCAACATGGTGTACTGCTTCCCAAACTGTCAGTGCGCTAAGGGCAACATCATGTACTGCTTCCCAAACTGTTAGTGCGCTAAGGGCAACATCATATCCTGCTTCCCAAACTGTCAGTGCGTTTAGGGCAACATCATATACTGCTTCCCAAATTGTTAGTGCGTTAAGGGCAACTTCGTGTATTGCTTCTCAAACTGTCAGTGCGTTAAGGGCAACATCGTGTACTGCTTCTGAAACTGTCAGTGCGTTAAGGACAACATCATGTACTGCTTCCCAAACTAGTTTGTTTGCCTTCCCTTGCCAGTTAGATATGTTGCAGGAGCTGCAGCAGTCAGATATGTTTCGGGAGCTGTAGCAGAAGAATAGTTCGGTGCATATCCATGGTGATACCCCGCAAGTCCGAAGAACGTCACTTTCCTGGTCTTAGAACTTCATACTCATGAGCGTTAAGAATGTCTTGTTCCAACCGATGCCCTACATACTGTAACTTGTTGTAACTAAAGTGATATATGAAATGAATAAATTATTTTTCATTGCTTTTCAGATTTTATGATTTTCTTAAATACTTCTTCTGGGAGGAACACCCCAGCACAACCTATCAGTTTGACTGAAACCTATTACAAAGTCGCTGTTCCCACTATAAATGTCCAGAGTAAAAATAATTCGATGCAGACGGCCACAAAAACTTTTAATTGGAATTTATCAATAACAACGACAAATGAAAGTTATAGAGGAATTGTGTTTACATTTCCTTTCTCTCGAACAAACGAGACATCATCGTCCCATCATCTTTCTATCTCACATACGATTGAAAACGTAGCCAAGAGAACAAAAATATATGATTCCACAGAAGTCAACTCTACTTTATATATCTGTGTGGTGATGTCATCCCACTCAATAATAATAGGAATCAACTACTGGTGCCCGGGTCACCCAGCTTCCACCAACGATGAACTATTCAGCATTAAAGGTTGGTATTTTATATACATATACTTAATTTACCAGTAGACATACGCCAGACTGAACCGACATGGTCAAACTGGTACGTTCATAAACCGACATGGTCAAACTGGTACCTCAATACCGGGCAACTGTATATGCACATGTATCAGTAAAAAGAAATTCGCAGCTCTGTTTCTGTGTATTTCAGTGGATTTAGGAATAGACAGTTTCTGTATACACTTCTTTTTCGCATTTGATTTGTATCATCATATATTTGGGTATAACTATATTTCCCGTGACATGTTGACTAATGCCATATTTTATTTGTGCATCCTGTTTTTCCGACTAGCGGTCAATAATTGCCGGAAGAACCCGGGAATGACGGAAGATGACGAGTCGACGGCTGTTTTCAGAGAACCCCCGGCTGATCAGTCTACCGGTACGAAAAACCGCTTTATCTGCTTCTTATAAACGTTAACATAGCTTTCACTGTTACTAAGAGACGATAAGATAGCTATGTCTTATCGTATTGACATTAATATAGTCGGGCCTCATAGATATTTGTTCTGAATACGAACTTGCATTCTATAAATACTCACTGGTTTGGGCGTTTTGTTTTTCAATCTGGCGGTCACATATTTCATCATTTCCCAACAGTTGACTAGATAGGGCTATTACATCATCATTCAGAAATATTTGACTCAAGGCGGTGTCATGTCATTCAATGGGTTCACATGAGCAGCTGCAATAAAAGCGTACAATTTATCACAGGGATCACTTTTGGTTCTTGTGATGTCTTTAGAAATATACAGTCAGAATATTTGTCTGTGGGGTCATACGAGGTCTTGCCAGTACACCGGCATCATTTTCCTCCACCTTATTAATGTTGCGTTTAATTGTTGCCTGTATATGGTGAGATTCTGCTGGTGGACATTTCGTCCCCGAGGTTGACCCTCTGTTCAGATCATTGTTATTGTAGCTTAGTGACTTGTAAACATGGTGGAAAATGAAGCGCTTGGCCGGCGTCGGGCCTCACATTCTATCTGGCGTGCACAAATTTCATCATTTTCCAACAGATGACTTGATAGGTTTATTACATCATCGCTCTAAAATATTAGCATGTAATACAGCTCTAGCCGGTGTTAGGGGTCGTGTGGTCATGCCGTTCAAGACCTTCACATGAACACCCATAACAAAAGCGTGACTGGGATACAAATACAACTGACATGCGCTGTTCTGAGTTTCCGCGTGATACTAGCTTTCAACATGGATGCCAATATGGATTCCTAGCAACGCGGAACGATGTACTAATGTCCTACATTATCCGAGACCGTGCCGAGTGAGATTCCACAGTGCCAGATTGCCTCTGCTGATATCGCAGCCGCTGCATGGAAGGAGACGCGTTGATGTGTATAGGTCACTTGGATTAAGAACGTATGACGGATAGTTAAACGACGATCTCAAGGAACTCTTCCATATTTGGCATGAATGTATATATACAGCTAACGAATCAGATTGATAGCGAAATAGTGGCGCGATTATAACTCTAAAATAAAATGTTGCTTTCTTTGTGAAAGTAAATGCTTTATTCCTCATTTCGACAAAAGGCCGTTTCTGACCTTGTATCTAAGACATATAAGGCATTGGGATTTTGAGGACCCTATATTTCGACATCCCATATCTAAAACCATCTCCACTCCCCCACCCCGAAACTCTGTTTTCGAGGGCCTGCGCATCTGAGTTTACTATGATTGTACACACTGCTTTTCCCATTAACAGGCAATGATGGAAGGATCTCGGAGCAACCTGGTGTTTCGGCTGTCCAGAGCGAGGACATTTCGGGGGACTTTCCCTTGGACATCATCATTATTACCGGTAAATTAACACATGAAACCAGACTATTTCGATCTCTAACGACTGCTCCTATATCCTCATAGTAAATAAACAGTGAACATGACCATCAATCAAAGGGCAGAAACACGAATTTGAAACTGACTATAAGCTATAGAAGTTTGCGAACTAGTTGGTGGGGTTCGGTGGTGGTGGGGGTGGGGGGTATACTGAATAGAATACCATCAACCTCCAAACAGGGATATCTCCCCTTCTGCCAGTCGATCGACCCTGCCCTCAGTCAATTATACAGGGCGAAAAAAACGCCCCGACAGTCTCCGCGCATTGGGTCGTCACCAACCCATGTAGCCTTTGACGGAGATCAAAAGCGCGAGATTATCCGAACTGCTCTGTATCACTACAACTGGAATTAACCAGAGTTAATCAACCGCAGCACATCTGGGGGATTTGCAGACAAAAGACAAGAAACAATCGGTGACTACGGGAGGGAGGGAATTTGGCTTAATGTCACACTCAAGTTTGTTTCACTAATATGGTGACAGTCAGTTTGGTTGGTGGAGGAAGCCGGAGCACCCGGAGAGAACCACCGCCCTTCGGCTAGTAACTGACAAACTTTCACACATGGACCAACTGGGCTCGAACCCGTGCCGGTTCAGCGGTGTGAGGCTATAGCGGTCACCAGCGAAGCGCCTTAGACCACTCGGCCACCGAAGGCCCCCCGATGACTACGGGTAATTAAATAACTGTTCGTCTCTTTACAACAATAACAACAACTTTAGGCCTACATCAAGACTAACGGTCGTTTGTTTGAAAACAAATCAGCGATGCTTGTTTTGTCAGAATCAAATGGTCCCGCACATTCACATCTGCAAAATTATATATCCTTGTATCTAGTATGTGGAGAAATTCAGGTTTTGTGAAATGATGTTTTGGTACATGGCTATATGTAAATTGACTGAGGACAGGGCAACCACCTCGCTGGGGGTCTGATAATACTCCAGCCACCAGTCAGATTTATGGACCGGATTCGGGGTCTTCGCGCACATCGCCGGAAGTGACATCATATATAGTAAAATAGATTTTTGCCGAACATTTCGATAACTTTTCAAGTCTGCATAATACCTCTGTTGACCTGGCGTTAAAAAGAATTATCTGGAGATTATTTTCCCTGTTTATCTGGATAGGGCATATGAAAAGTAGTTCGCTCATGTGCGACACTGAAGGAGTTGTTCGGCCGGATTCAAACTGAACCGTGCGTACGTAGGTTTTCTCCTATACGTCATAGCAACGCAGTAAAGGTCAACTTCCGCTATTGGAGGCAGGGATGGATAATGGAGCCTGCAGACTTGAAAAGTAATCGAAATGTTCGTCAAACATCTATTTTACTATATATGATGTCACATCCGGCGATGTGCGCGCGGCCCGGAATCCAGTCCAAAAATCTGACTGGTGGCTGGGGTATTATTAGAGCCCCAACAAGGTGGTTGTAGGCCTACATCAAGGCTAACGGTGGCTTGTTTGAATACAAATCAGCGATGCGTGTTTTGTTGGAATCAAATGGTTCCGCTCATTCACATCTGCAAAATTATATATCCTTGTATTTAGTATGTGGATAAGGACTGTGTTTGGTTGGTAAAATTCAGGTTTTGCGAATGATGTTTTGGTACATGGCTAAATGTAAACTGAGTGAGGGCAGGGTCGATCGACTGGCAGAAGGGGACATAACCCTGTTTGAAGGTTGGAATAGTATTTCTGCAAACTGAAGCATGGAGCCGGTAGAGTGGAGGAGGAGAATGGGGACAACTCAACGTCGACAAATCATACTGGTACGCGTTGTATTAAGTTGCTTCGACCTGTTCAGCATCACTCGCATGAGCCTCCGTCGTTAAATATTCTGTTTTGTTTTTCAGCCACTGTTATAGCCGCCATCATTGGATTGGTAGCTGCCGCATTTGCCATAGTCAGATGGATGAGGTGAGATTGCATGCTAATTTCTTGAAGCTGTCAAGTATCGCTGAGGAGTTATACTCCCATAAAGTTCATTCATTTACATGTATAAGATATTTCTTCCTTGTGAACACAATATCTTGAGAACAAATTGAGCTAATGATCGTGAATATCTTTGTAGGAACAATGTAGCTGAAGAGAGGCGAAGAAGTCAGATCCATAGTAACTCTCACGACACCCATTCGACGTCCAATAGTCTCCCAGCCGGAACGGTCCGATGTTCGCTCAGTTCCAGTGATCCCAACGACGGTACTGCCACCGGAACAATCCGTATTGGAGGACGGCTTCCGAGCGTCGACGATGACGACGATGACCTGTTTCCGGATAACAAATCTACCAAAACTGATGTAGATTATGTATAATATCGGCAGGATCCCTAATCCCAAAAATGACTTTAATCAGGAAACGTTCACTGACTGTGCTCGGAATTATGTTTAATCGACATACTCGCAAATCCACGTAAATAGCTTACGGTACCCGTTATTCGTGCGATGGGGAGCATGCTCTAATTCACACAAACAGTCTATCATCTATTCGGGAACGACAAGAGTCTACAGTCCAAATAATTTTTTAATTGTTGCTGATTTCATTGCGTTTTTGCCTGTGACAAGGCCACGTGAGCCGAAATCTGGCAGCCTTACCGAGAAAGGTTAGCATCAAATGGGAAAGTAAACTCCGGTTCGGCCAGCGTATTATCCCAGTAAGCAGGTTGGTGACTAGCCTAGAAAGACCAGATGTGAGAATTTTATGGAACTCCCAATATCCACTTTCTTATTTGAATATTGTTTGTTTTAATGCATGTAGAGAAATATATTTGTGAGCGCCGTTTTGTTGTGGTTGATAAATTTCAGCAACCTCTAACAAGTCATATCCAATAAAGAATGCCATTTGTAATATTTGTTTTCCTAAATTATATTACATTATTTACATGAGCAATGTGGTCTATATAGATCCCCTTCACCGACACTCCGACGCCCTCCCACCAGTAAATATCCCCTCCATTATAGGGAGTGAGTGAATAGGGTTTAACGTCCCTTTCAACATTATTCCAGCTATATCACGACGGTTAAGAGGAGAGACGGGAAGGGCGGGGGTACATACTTGTAACAGACCAGATCTTATAGTGCTGTCCCAGTGAAATATCATGCCGTAGGCAGACATGACACCACACTCAGTCACATAAAACTGACACCGAGCGAACCAGACCTTGTTCTATCCTCTTAATGTTGAGCGTAAGCGAGGAAACAACAATTTGTTTTAGTGTTTATAAATGATCTCCCGCTGAACATAGATACCGAAACTGACATATATGCTGATGACTACCATATCTACCACTGGAAAAACAATTACTGATGTTGAATTTCGTTTAAATGCTGACTTTCTTGGTATAAATGAATGGAGTAAGGAAAATAGAATGTCTGTTAATGCTGATAAAACTAAATGTATGGTAGTTGCTACACTACAGAAACGATGTCGATTGTCGACAGATGTACTCGATATTGGCTTAGATCAATCTAAGATACAAAATGTTAAAGAAGAAAAGCTTCTTGGCTTCTTCTTGGAGTCATTGTTGACAATAACTTAAGTTGGAATAGTCATTTCAATTCCACTGCAACCAAAATCGTCTCCAAGATTGTTCTTTTAAGGAGAATTAAGAAATTTCTTCCACTGTTTGCAAGGATCATGTTTTACAATTGTTATATTCAACCTGTTCTTGATTACTGTTGTACTGTTTGGGGTCATACAGCCAAGTATAATTTGGAACGCCTAGTCAAGACTCCAAAAGAATGTTGCTAGAGTGATACTGGACGAAACATTTGAATGTCCCTCTTTTAAGTTATTTGTTAGCTTGAAATGGCTTCCCTTTTCGTACAAGGTAGCTTATCATGAGTTAGTTTTAATATACAAATGTCTTAACGATTCAGCGCCATTTTATTTACAAAATTGTTTTACCAAAGCTTCTTCTGTTCACCAACGTAACTTAGGATCGTCATCCGGTAAAATCTCTATGTGCCAAGATGTAGAACAGAATTCGCCAAAAGGGCTTTTAAGTATTCGGGCGTAATTTTATGGAACAATTTACCTACAAATATTCAGACGGCTGCTTCTGTTAATAGTTTTAAAACACAATGTTATCAATACCTGTTTTCCAAATTCGAGCGGAGTGGAGAATTTTATCCGTAACTTTATTATCTCCAAAACAGTTAAAATTTAATGGTATTTTGTCGTTATGTTTTATCTGCACTTGCACTTGCACTGTATTGTACATACACTTATTTCGTCTCCCCGGGAGATTAGCTTGTAGCTAAGTAGGACAACGAATCAAAATAAAGTCTTATTATTATTATTCCATGTTTCAAGTCTTTGGTATGACCCGACCTGGGATTGAACGTAGTACCTATCATTAGGCCACCGCAGTGCGGTCCTCTCCTCTGTATCCACCATTGGAGCCCCGCTTCATTGGGTATCGACTTTAGATGCCATTCTAATCTCAATTGGGTTTGCTCTTTGTATCTCTGTTAGTTATGATGATGTCTTGCTGCCATCATTGAAAACTGTTGACCGCATCTCTCTTGCGGACAACCGTACCGTGATGTTTTCTATTTTATTTTTATTCTATGCCTATTTGGAATTCATGCTAACTGTTATACCAAATAGGTATTAGTAGTATACAAAGGTGATTAAAGGTTTTATTGACCTTTGACCTCTGTGGAGGTCACGTGGAGGTGGGGAGGTTAAAGGTCACTGAGTGCACTTGAGCATGTACTGACCTGTATCCTCTCATCCCGTCCATCATCTGACCTTGGATCATGTTTAGACATGTTAGGGGATTCCTCGGCGGTGACGCGGTTTGCCTCCGCGGACAGAAAGTAGTCCCAAACACGCGGGGAGCCGGGGAAATTCTCCGGCAATCTTCGGAAATCTCAAGTTTTCAGAGTGGATATTGACTCGCACTGACATTTGACCTCAAAAATTTGCATATTGGGGAGAAAAACTACCTCCGAACACAGAAGAGTTCCAATTGTGACCTTTGACAGTCAATCAGAAGCGAGTATTTTGACCTCGTCTGACTGTATGGAATGTATGTACTGACTTGTATCTGGGTTTTTTCCATCATGGGGAGGGCAGAGTGCGCAGGTGTTTTTGCGCAGGTATGACGTCACTTCCGGTCTGCGCGAATCGGGCGTGACCTGGGTATGTCTGACTGTATGGAATGCATGTAGTGACTTGTATCTGGGGTTTTTCCATCACGTGGAGGTCACGTGATCACTAGTATACAGAGTGGATATTGACTCTCATTGACCTTTGACCTCAAAAATTTGCATATTGGAGAGAAAAACTACCTCCGAACACAGAAGAGTTCCAATTGTGACCTTTGACAGCCAATCAGAAGCGAGTATTTTGACCTCGTCTGACTGTATGGAATGCATGTACTGACTTGTATCTGGGTTTTTTTCCATCACGGGAGGTCACGTGATCACTATAGTTCAAGGTCAGGGTTTTCCCATGAAACCATGGGAAGGAAGACTTATAGTAATAAACATAATCTATAGGTGTTGGACGATGTTATTAGGACGAGTCTAGCATCCGTGCGACCCGAGGGTCGAGCGTTTATTGTCCAGTATATCTCCGCAAAAAATAAACAAACAAAAAGGGGACTCCCCTTTGGCATCGATGGTGCTGCCCTCTAGAGGCAGGGTGGGTGCATGTAAAATTTCTCCAGATATAAAAAGCGGAACACGGACTTTACCCTAGAATATACTCCTATCAGCCCTATCCCAAAGGGCTAATATTGGTCTCCGGGCTTATCGCGGTCTGCCTATCAAGTCAATCGGGTGGATGTATGTAAATTGACGATTTGTTTCCGAAAATACAGAAAGCGGAACACGGACTTTACCCCTAAAATAGGGGAAAACTCTTATCAGCCCTGTCTAGTGGGGGCTAATATCGGTCTTCGGGCTTATCGGGGCCTAGGTGCCTGGGTGGGCGCATGTAAAATTAGGGTACTCATCTTACAACTGGGTTTTTTCCATGTAGGTTACTGCGCAGGTCACGTGGTTTGGTGGGTCTGCGCAAGTGTGTGACGTCACTTCCGATTTTCAGAATGACAAAAAAACTACCTCCGAACACAGAAGAGTTCCAATTTTTCCTTAAACCTTATGCATGTACTGATTTTCAGCATCCGGGTTTCCCACCGCATGTATGGGATGCATGTACTGTAAAATCCGGCACCTCTTCAACATTCGGGACCTCTTCAACATCCGGGACCTCTTCAACATCCGGGCACTCTTCAACATCCGGGGATTCCCTCGGCCCGGTCGCACGCCTGCGCGGGTTATCCGGCCGCATGCCTGCGCGGGACACGGTGATGCGCGGGAAACGCTTCCGCGGTTTAGTAGTCCCGAGACTTCAAATACGCAGAGGGGCTAATAAAATGTGTAATACGCAATGTTGTTGTTGTTGCTCTCTTTTTGGACTAACCAATCAGAATAGTACGTATCACGAACTACACCCGTAGAGCTACGTATAGGTGCACCTGTGTGACATCGTCTATAAAACACGTCCCTCTGGATCCCACACCCCAATTCCTACGGTTGCAGAGCCATGACGGACACCCATCCCTATGCGACTCGCATTTTACAGCATGCGACCGTGGTTAATTCACTCACGGATTACCGAGCAGTGGTTCGGTCCATGTTTGCAGATGGTGACGACAACGAGGGGCGACGCCATATCCTGAAAGAGTTCACGGAAGCGGTCCTAGACAGAGTGCACTCGATGGAGAGGTGTGCTATCACTCACCACTACTGGACTATGACAGCCAGCCTTGATGCCCGCACTATGGACCACGAGCGCTCACGCCGGAACCAGCGACCGCTCATTGGCCTAGTAATGGTCTTTGCCCTGCTGACCCTGACGTTGTGGTAACATCCTTCCCCTTACACCCCGGGTGGGGTTACACGTCTATGACGATAAAGTCACCATCGTTGAAGATCGTGGAGATGTTTGCTGGTGGCGCGCTGAGATCGTATCGAATACGGTTACGCTACACAGCTGGACCAAATTTAAACGGGTGTTGAGCGGTGAGCTCGACGGAAATCTCATCCACATAGACAATGCCATCTACGTACACCGTGGACCTTTCTTCCCACGCCTGGGCCGTTACCAAGATCCTACGCAAGGCTTCACCCTAGACCCCAATCTGTGGACAGCCTTCGAGAAAGTGGTGCCTATTGTGGACCAGCTGTTTACACCGGACGAGCGGTCAGCTGTTCAGTTGGGCTGAGCTCGTGCCCTGAGTGAAGCGGCGGCAGAACCCAATGAACAAATTACCAAAAGCGATGAAGCGGAGGCAGACGACGATGCCATTGATTATCCAGCTAGATTGTCAGCCTAGTGACATGACCACACGATCCTTTGATCTCCCGTCATAAACTTTTTCTCCGAATAAATACGAGAGACAGTCAAATCTTGTACCATTCACGTACTGACCATGACGGAGCATATATATTACGGGCGTTTCTCAGCTTGACCCCCGAGGTCTTCCTGCACGTCTATGCGGATAAGGTCGATATCATGGAGGAGGTGGGAGACATCTGTGATGCAGACCCTACACAACCGTGCCCGGCTCATATTCGTCTGTCCCGGGAGGGCTGGACCAAATTCAAACGGGTGTTGTCTGGTGTGAACTGGACGGCGACCTCATCCACTTGTGTCACGATGTGTACATCCGACGCGGCCCCTTCTTTGCTCAATTGGCTCGGCTAGATGGGGTACAGTGCATTTTACCCTTCACCCTGTTCTATGGTCTGCATTGGAAGATGCCGTGACAGATGTGGATCAAGTGCTAACGGAGGAAGAGCGGTCATCAGACGAGTTGTACTGGTCATTTACCACGGACAATGTGCTGGCAGAAGCCAACGAAGAAAATCAGAAACTCCGGCCCAAGATATACCCGTTATAAATAAACGATAGAGCCAGGGTCCATCATCATTTGTCACCATGAAGAGTTGGGAGAAGGTGATGGATAACTTATACTACAGTTCTGACAGTCCGGCGGCCTATAGTGCATTGTCGGCTCTCTATCGAGCGGCCAAACCCCAGGGGATACAACGTGCCCAAGTCCGAGATTGGTTAAAAAAACAAGACTTTTGTCTCCCGTCGACTTTATGACAAAAGAGATGATTACAATTTCGACATCGTAAACTATCCCTTTCTGGATAGTAATATTCCAGTGGGACCTGCATATGGCGTATACATATCTCGCTTAGTAGCATTTGCTAGATCCTGTGTTAAATGTGATGATTTTAATCAACGTCACAAAACATTGCTGCAGAAACTTATAAAACAGGGCTATTCCACTAAGCGCCTCCACTCAAAGTTTCTCAAATTTGGCGATACATATCGCATGCTGATAGCAAAATACGAACGTAGCGTGCAAGATCTATGGCGCTACATTTCGTAACTTGTGTCTAATTCCGCTTAACCCGGGACTAGGGGCCGTATGAACCCATGTACTTCAAGATCCTCATGGTACTCATATGAACAGTCACAATCAAAGCGTGACTGAGATACATCTTTTTTTAGATGACGACTCTATAACGAATATTATGGATTAAGAATACTGATCAGCGATACGGATTTGATATTTTTGGAACATCATGATGTCTTGCCGGCATCATTGACAACTGTTGACCGCTTCTCTCTTGCAGGAAACAAGCCTATGTTTATGTATACTATGATTGTCTTTTTGAATTTGGTGCTAATACTGTTATGTGGAAAATGGAATAGGTCTTTGGATTATGGACGCGGATATTCTCTAATGGACGACGGCTGGATTATGAATGACGGACTAGACGCTTGTAATTACATCGATCTGTCCGTCGCCATTTTCTACGGAACCGGATCATCGTGGGAGGAATAGACGCCCAGTGGCAAGCGGAATTGGTCGATATGAGCGCCTTTGCCAAACACAACGATGAGAATCGGTATCTCTTGACGTGCATCGATATCATGTCGAAATATGCGTGGGTGGTACCCATCCGGACGAAAACGGGGGCGAATCTCATAGCGGCGTTCAAGGACATCTTCAAGACCGGGCGCAAAACCTTGTATTTGCAAACCGACGAAGGCACGGAATTCCTCAACAGACCGTTAAACAGTTTCCGAAAGCCCAGAAGGTGTTTTTCTTTCATACTTACAACGAGACCAAGGCTTCTGTTGTGGAAAGGTTCAACAGGACATTCAAAGGCCCCATGTATAAATATTTCACCTATAAGAATACATGGCGGTACATCGATGTTCTCCCGAAACTTGTGAGTCGATACAATCGAGACTATCACCGGAGTATAGAGAGAACCCCCATTACCGTGACCCAACGCAATGAAGCCCAAGTCCGGCGTGTCTTGTACCCCAGGCAATCGCAGCGAACGCCGAAGGAGGTGTTCAAGTTCGGGGACCCTGTACGGATCAGTAAAGTCAAAGGTCAATTTCAGAAAAGGTACTTGTCTAACAGGAGCGATGAGCATTTCCTGATTAAACGGCGCCTACCCCGACAGCAGCGAGTCTATGAACTGGAAGATCTTCAAGGGGAACCGTTGCTAGGGACGTTTTACGAGACGGAATTACAGCCTGTCGTAAAAACAAAGCAAGACTACTACACGGTGGAGCATATTTTGAAAACGGAACGTCGACGTGGCAAACTGTTTCATTTCGTCAAATGGCAAGGCTGGCCCAGTTCCTTCAATTCCTGGGTCGCGGCCAACCACGTAAAACGACTATGAAGCCAGACACCACTACCGTCATCCTTCATTCCACGTTCGACCATGAACACGGTGCTATGGACAAACAGCAGCTGCCTCTGAACACAGCGTCTCCCAAAACGCGCAAAGCGCAAGTGGGCTTTGTGGTGATATTGCTAACCCTGCTGAGTGTGTTGTACGGAGGTGTGTTTTACGACGTAGCCTATCTCAGCACTCTACTTAACCAACTTAGAACTCCAGCTGTGAGTGGCAGTCAAACCAGCCTACAGACCTTCACTACACCATTCAACCCCGTGATCGAAACGAGCCCAGTCATCACCATCACACCACGTGTACAAGCCACATCGAGTTCCACACCAAGTATACAGTCCACATCGAGCTCTACACCAAGTACACCCACTACGTCTGAAAACCCATCGGATTTCATCACTCACAGTGAACGCCCATCGACAACGGCGACCGACGTTGTTATTGTACCCACCACCACCCCAGTTCACTCGTACCAAATTTACAAGAGCGGGTTACCACAACAGCGCATACAGCGCGAACCATGGACCCTCGGTGGCAGCATCCCTTCACTTGCGTCATCGCAGGACCGACGGGCTCCGGCAAAACGCACTTCGTCAGGAAGCTCCTTCAACACGCCGACAGCATGATCACCCTACTCATTGCTCCAGTCGTGTGGTGTTATGGAGAATGGCAGGCAGCGTATGCAGCAGCGCCCCATATCACGTTCGTGGAAGGCCTACCTAGTCTGGCCGATTTGGAACCGGACACCTTGGTAGTTCTGGATGATCTCATGGCGGAGACGGATCCGCGTGTCACCCAACTCTTTACCAAAGGCAGCCATCATCTACGCTCTGCATCATCTACATTGTGCAGAATCTGTTCAGTAAAAACAAAGAACATGGGAACATCAGCTTAAATGCCCACTACCTGGTGGTCTTCAAAAACCCGAGAGATACCACTCAACTGCTGCACCTGGGGAGGCAAATGTATCCTGGCCGCACACCGTTTGCGTTGAAAGCTTTTAAAGATGCGACAACCCCTCAGCACGCGTATATGCTCTTCGACCTCAAGCAAGCCACCCCCGATCACCTTCGACTACGGACCGGAATCTTTCCCGGAGAGACCCACCACGTGTACATGCAAAAATAATGTAAACACACCCACAGTGGCTCCCCCTGCTGGAGTGTATGTGTTTGATGATGGGGATAATAAAAGAATTAATACAACATCATGGTTGACTTTGTCTCCGTTCAATATTCAGGAGGTAGGTAGATAAAAAGGATAGAGTTGTGGGTTCTAGCATCAGTTGTACATGGATGTCTGCGCGAGTACGGAAGCACGCCCCCACGCTCCGTGTATTGAAGACGGCCCCACCCGAGCTGGTTCAAACCATTGTACGCGGTGCGGACTCTGACCTTGTACGCTGTCTGTGCGAGATCGGGTACAACCTTTTAAAAGGCAACGTACCACTGACTCCGGCTCAGAAGACCAAGTTGGCCAAGCATAAGACAGGTCTCCGAACCCTAGTCCAGAAACGAGTCTCTCAAACACAAAAGAAAAAGGTGTTACAGAAAGGCGGCTTTCTCGGGGCCATCTTAGCACCGTTGGCCGCTTCCGTGTTGGGTCCAGTATTGGGTGGACTCTTCGACCGACAATGAACCACACGAAAAAAATGGCCCTCGTCGAACCACGGTTCCTTCAAAACCGCCAATCGCCCTACCCTGTTCCACCTACGGTGAAGACCATAAACACCCTCGATGAAGAGATGCAACAGATCTTACAAAGACCGGGGTTAAGCGACAGTGAGAAAGTACAACGGTACAATGAGACGCTTCAACGGTACATGACGTTCATGGACCAATACAAAACCCTCTCTACCCCAGCACCACCACCACCACCACGTGACAAACCGCCGACCTCAGCACCGCTCCAACAGCCGCCATTACCAGGGGTACCACCCACAGCCCCACAGTGGGTCGAAGACGAAGTCCTGAAGAGTGTACCTGCATCGTTCAAGAAACAAGCTGGCCTGGTATTACAACGGATGAAACAGAATCCTAACATGACTTGAAATGATAAAGACGAACTACTGGTACAGAATCAGGTGGTCCCCAGTACCCACATGACGGATTTAGTCACTGACCTGATGCGTCAACGCAGGTCGCACACGGATCCTCGAGGATGGGAGGTCTGCACTCAAGGCTTGAAAGACATGTATGTACCACAGGAATTGGTGGGGAACCCCCAGCGCTGGGCCTGGATGCAGCGGACCCAGTAATCGCCGAGTGGCCCACTATCTTCTTAGGAAGCCGAGTGGGAACCGGAGTCACCCCCTGAAACACCACAAAACCTTCTTTTCACTCCTTCAAAAAACCACCCTTGATCAAGACACCCCACATCTCCAGAGCCGTGACACGTAACAAGTCACCGCGACGAACACGACGCCGGACACAACCGCCCAAGGCCTGGAACACCTATTAAAATCAACAGCAGTAGCAAGAGAGCTCAGTCGCCATGTTTTATCTCACCCTACCCAATAACAGTTCGCTGGATGTGTTTCCTGACAACACCTTGGCCAAGTACGTGACCCAGTTACTGCAACCATTGCATTTATCTCGACGATGGGAATGTGGCCTCGTGATATCCAACACCCTTACTCGTGTTACAACGTGCGAGACAAGGACGTGTGGTACGAGGTGACCTACGAAGGCAAAGTAACCCGACTGACCCTCCCCGAAGGCCAATACGATACCCCCAAGGAGTTCATACAGGGGCTGACAAGACTGTTGCATTATAAGGTTCTACGGGAGGTCACGAATACGTCAAAACCTGTGAAAACCTTTTCCTTCAAGAATCATGTGGACTTCGATTACAACACACACAACGACAAGGCACAGATCCTCCTCACCGCCAACGTGAGTGTCGTACTGATTCCTATCCTACAGCAAATGCTGGGTCTTGCTCACCCGACCTACACGGGTCCATCCGACGACCATGGCCAGATCCCGATGGATATGTAGTCGAGTATGTACGGACTCTACGGCTACTCGGACGTGGTCGACAACCACATCGTGGGCGGTATCAACACACCTCTGTTACGGGTGATCCCCATTAAAAAGACGTATGGAGATCAAGTCACCCACAGTTTCACCCACATGCTCTACCTACCCGTACGACAAACCGACATCAAGACTATCACGGTGGATATAAGCGATGACACGAGACGACCGGTGGCATTCGAAAGAGGAAAAGTGGTGCTGACACTTCATTTTCGACAAGCACGTTCTCCCCACTTTGTATAATGAGGGTGCAACGAGGACATGGGCTGGGGAACATTCTCGGGAACATCGTCAAACTGTTCCTGCCGTTGGTGACGCATGGAGTGAAAGCGATCGGCAAACAAGCGGGACGCAGTGGATTGCAAGTCGCCGGTGATGTCTTGGGCGGTACGGCAACCAAAGAAGCCTTGAAACGGCGGGCCAAAGAAGCGGGAGGCGTCTTGGTCGCCAAAGCACAACGCACCGTAGGGAATAAAAGACCTGCACCACCGAGACCACGCACCAGTCGACGACCGACCCAGCGACGACGCACATCGAAGACCCAGGATATCTTTTTTAAACATGTCCTTAATCCACGTAGAGTCCTGCCCCTCCAACAACAGTGAATTTGATTTGTGGACCGTCCCGCCCACACAGACCAGTGCCGAACAAGGATTATGGGTGGAGCATCTCCCGCTCTCCAGCATCAACGAAACAGGGCCCATCGAGTTCACCATCAGTAATGCGGATACGGCCTATGTGGATTTAGCCCATACGTACTTGTATGTGAAAGCCAAGGTCGTCAATGGGGATGGCTCCAGAATCGTCCAAGCTGCAACGGTGGGCCCGAGGAATCTCTGGCTGCACTCGATGTTCCAACAGGTGGATATTTTTCTCAGCGACAAACTCATCAGTGACTCGACCAAGACGTACTCCTATCGAGCCTACCTCGAGACGCTGTTGTCGTATGGGCGAAAGGCTAAAAAATCTCAGCTGACAGCCGCTTTATTCTACCAAGACACAGCCGAGCACATGAGCACAGTGGACAATGAAGGATATAACAAACGGAAGGCTTTCACCGCGAACGGCGCCTCGGTAGATCTCATGGGTCGACTGCACGCAGACATTTTCATGCAAGTCCGGTACCTCTTGAACAAGATCCCCATCAAAATCCGACTGATACGGGCGCCTCCGACCTTCGCCTTGATGGCCACTGACGTAGAGGGGCATGCAGCGGACTATAAGATCGTCATCCCAGACGCAGTCCTGTATGTCCAAAAAGTGAAACCGAATCCAGCCGTTCAATTGGAACACCTCAAAGCCTTGAAAACCAAATCAGCCCAGTACCCTATCCGACGTGTGCAAACCAAAGTGTTCTCTGTGCCTGCTGGAAATATGAGCGCCAACAAAGAAAACCTGTTCCTGGGGAAACTACCCAAGCGATTGATCCTGGCCTGTTTGGGAAATACCAGTTTCAGCGGAGCCTACCCAGAGAATCCGGTTGAATTTAAACATTTCGGCATCAATTTTGTGGCCCTGCATGTGGACGGACAACAGGTCCCAGCCACGGCCTTAACACCGAACTTTGGCGCAGGAATTTCATTCGAGTCTATCAGAACCTGTTTACAGTCACCGGTCAAATCAACCAAGACGAAGGGAATATGACAATTCGAACGCATACACGCTGTTCTGTTTCGATCTGACTCCCACATTAGAGAACGACCATCAGCTGGCCCTCGCCAAGCAAGGCAATTTACGGTTGGAAATCCACTTTGCACGAGCCCTCGGGACCACCGTCAATGTGATCTGCTACGCCGAGTTTGACAACATCATTCAAGTGGACAAGGCGCGCAACGTCCTGTGTGACTTTGCGACCTAACATGGATACAGACCAGATAACCACCGTGCTGGAGAATGACCCAGGGACACGTATGGTCTTTCAAGGGGTGTTCGCCCGAGATGTGTTCCCATTAGAGCGTGTGTATCCCGCTGCTTACGTTCTCAACACGGACCCGTTGGATCGGTCCGGTGAACATTGGGTGGCCGTGTACTTGACAGAACAGCAGGGCGAATACCTTGACCCGTAGGGCCTGCAACACCTCCATCCCGATTTAACAGACTTCATGGATCAAGGCACAGAGACGTTGTGTTGGAACAGTCAACCGTTGCAAAGCCTGACCAGTAGCGTGTGCGGACAATATTGCTTGTTTTACCTGTACCATCGATGCCGGGGAAGAACTTGATCTACCATCGTACAGATGTTTGACGAGTACCCCAAGGCCCGGGACCGAGATGTACTCGTATATGACTGGGCCGCCGATCATTTCAATGTACAAGCCCCGTTTTGGGCTGAAGTTCTTTCAATTTCAATGTACAAGCCCCCTGTTCTGGGCTTAAGTTCTATCGATTTCAATGTACAAGCCCCCTGTTCTGGGCTTCTGTTTTCACGAGGTTGTTCTCACGTTGTTGTTGTTATTTACTGTTGAATAAAAAAGATGAGATCTCACCAAAAAAAAATCCTGTCATGTGTGTTTTCTGTGTGAGCATAAAACAAGCAGCCATGAAGGCTATAACAGACATGTGGGATTCGGTCAAACTGGCCTTGAACACTGTTGAGAAAGTAGCCAATTAGTGGCCTAAGATGGGGCCAAATGTAACCAATGAATGTCCAGAAAACAATGCGAGAGCACTGCAGTAAAATAGAGAGCCAATGAAATCAGCCCCCAGACCAAGTACATGTTTTGGTCTAGGTTAAATGCGGGCATTCCAGCACAAAAATTTTGACCAGGAGTTACAAGTTACAAGAGCAAAAGGTGGAGTGAAAAAAACTATAGAGGTTCGAGGTGCAGGTAAAGACCAGGAAGACGACGAGTGGAGACTCGTCCAACACCTATAGATTAAGTTTATTACTATAAGTTCCATGGTTTCATGTATTTTTCCGTGCCAATACGGTTCTGGGGTAAACTGGGGGTTCCCCACTGGCCATTTAACATGGGCATAGCGCTGGCGATCTTGTGGTGGACCCTGCGCATTCCATGGGTGCTTCGGTAAAGCAGATAAAGGCTATCTATTGGCCCGGAGAGGGCCGAACCTAGCCGGAAGGGGGGCCCTTGACCTTTTGACCTGGATGTGTCATTTGACCCGAAATTCACCGCGCACTTCCGGATATCCTGCGGGCGCGCGTGCGGCCGGATAACCCGCGCAAGCGTGCGACCGGGCCGGTGGGAAACCCCGGATGTTGAAGAGTGCCCGGATGTTGAAGAGGTCCGGATGTTGAAGAGGTGCCGGATTTTACAGTACATGCATTCCATACATGCGGTGGGAAACCCGGATGTTGAAAATCAGTACATGCATAAGGCCTAAGGAAAAATTGGAACTCTTCTGTGTTCAGGGGTAGTATTTTTGGTCATTCTGAAAACCGGAAGTGACGTCACATACTTGCGCAGACCCACCAAACCACGTGACCTGCGCACTACAAGCGTCTGGTCCGTCATCCATAATTCAGCCGTCGCCCATTAGAGAATATCCGCGTCCATAATCCAAAGACCTATTCCATATAACAGTATTACCAAATTCAAAAAGACAATCATAGTATACATAAACATAGGCTTGTTTCCTGCAAGAGAGAAGCGGTCAACAGTTTTCAATGATACCGGCAAGACATCATGATATTCCAAAAATATCAAATCCGTATCGCTGATCAGTATTCTTAATCCATAATATTCGTTGTAAAGTCGTCATCTAAAGAATGATGTATCTCAGTCACGCTTTGATTGTGACTGTTCATATGAGTACCATGAGGATCTTGAAGTACATGGGTTCATACGGACGTCACCCTAGCCCCGGGTTAAGCGGAATTAGACACAAGTAACCTACATGGAAAAAACCCGAATGCAAGATGTGTACCCTAATTTTACATGCACCCACCCATGCACCCAGGTCCCGATAAGCCCGAAGACCGATATTAGCCCCCACTAGACAGGGCTGATAGGAGTTTTCCCCTATTGTAGGGGTAAAGCCCGTGTTCCGCTTTTTATATTTTCGGAAACAAATCCTCAATTTACATACACCCACCAGATTGACTCTATAGGCAGGCCGCGATAAGCCAGGGGACCAATATTAGCCCTTTGGGATAGGGATGATAGGCGTTTTCCCCTATTTTAGGTGTAAAGTCCGTGTTCCGCTTTTTATATTTTCGGGGGCAAATCCTCATTTGACATACACCCACCCGATTGACTTGATAGGCAGGCCGCGATAAACCCGGGGAACAATATTAGCCCTTTGGGATAGGGTTGATAGGAGTTATCCCCTATTGTAGGGGTAAAGTCCGTGTTCAGCTTTTTATATTTTCGGAAACAAATCCTCAATTTACATAGACCCACCCGATTGACTCGATAGGCAGGCCGCGATAAGCCCGGGGACCAATATTAGCCCTTTGGGATAGGGTTGATAGGAGTATATTCTAGGCTAAAGTCCGTGTTCCGCTTTTAATATCTGGAGAAATTTTACATGCACCCATCCTGCCTCTAGAGGGCAGCCCCATCGATGCCAAAGGAGAATCCCCTTTTTATTTGTTTATTTTTTGTGGAAATATACTGGACAATGAACGCTCGACCCTCGGGTCGCACGGATGCTAGACTCGTCCTAATAACATCGTCCAACACCTATAGATTATGTTTATTACTATAAGTCTTCCTTCCCATGGTTTCATGGAAAAACCCTGACCTTGAACTATAGTGATCACGTGACCTCCCGTGATGGAAAAAAAACAGATACAAGTCAGTACATGCATTCCATAGTCAGACATGCCCAGGTCACGCCCGATTCACGCAGACCGGAAGTGACGTCATACCTGCGCAAAAAACACCTGCGCACTCTGACCTCCCCGTGATGGAAAAAAACCAGATACAAGTCAGTATATGCATTCCATGCAGTCAGACGAGGTCAAAATACTAGCTTCTGATTGGCCGTCAAAGGTCTCAATTGGAACTCGGAGGTAGTTTTTCTCCCCAATATGCAAATTTTTGAGGTCAGAGGTCAATGAGAGTCAATATCCACTCTGTATACTAGTGATCACGTGACCTCCCCGTGATGAAAAAAACCCAGATACAAGTCAGTACATGCATTCCATACAGTCAGACATACCCAGGTCACGCCCGATTCACGCAGACCGGAGGTGACGTCATGCCTGCGAAAAAACATCTGCGCACTCTGGCCTCCCCGTGATGGAAAAAACCCAGATACAAGTCAGTACATGCATTCCATACAGTCAGACGAGGTCAAAATACTCGCTTCTGATTGACTGTCAAAGGTCACAATTGGAACGCTTCTGTGTTCGGAGGTAGTTTTTCTCCCCAATATGCAAAGTTTTGAGGTCAAAGGTCAATGAGAGTCAATATCCACTCTGCATACTTGAGATTGCCGAAGATTGCCGGAGAATTTCCCCCGGCTTCCCGCGTATTTGGAACTACTTCCTGTCCGCGGAGGCAAACCGCATCACCGCCAAACTGCATCACCGCGGAGGAATCCCCTAACATGTCTAAACATGATCCAAGGTCAGATGATGGACGGGATGAGAGGATACAGGTCAGTACATGCTCAAGTGCACTCATTGACCTCTGACCTCTCCACCTCCACGTGATCTCCACAGAAGTCAAAGGTCAATAAGACCTTTAATCACCTTTGTATTTTTACTACTGGTATTTCTATTATTGACGCGGACATTCTTTTGCGGACGACAGTTGAATATTCGGCGTCGAATTTGGAGCCCATAACCAAGTAGACACATCTCCAAACCATCACGACTTCGGGAGTTTATCTATCGCAGTTGAATTTTTTTCAAGAGCACCACCACAAAACCAGCATTCTAACACATCTGCCACGTCTTTACTATTAAATGCATAGGGTCATTTCCTACATCTAATCACAACAAACTGTCTCTGGTTTCAACCTAGTTCGTCAGGACATTCCAAATGGAATGTTCCAAACGCGCATGTAGAAGGGGGGACAGGTTGAAACAGACCGTCGTCTGCTAGTGTCAAAACAAAAACAATGAACAATGTGGCAAAATGGAGGCTCTCAAAGTGGGACAGCGAGTGGAATTTCATGGCAAAGTTCATACAATTGTCAAGATTACACGACCTTTGGGGAACTACGAAATATATCATCTGACTCGACAGAACACCACAAGACAAGCTTTCAGGTATAAAATACGTTTATACAATCAAAACGATATTAATTACATGGACCGGAATATAGGCCTACTTCCTACATACTGAAGCCAGTGACATGATAAGCACCCGCTATATTCCAACAAGCATTTCATAAAATAACAGCAAAAAGAAAATAAAAATTATCAAGTTCATGAGTTAACTGGTCGAACTTTTCAATAATATTGATAATTATAATTACAATGGAATTCCCCGATCGTTTACCACCGCAATTGTTTTATGTGCAGATACCAGCTGGATCCAAATTTTCAATTCGACTCTGATGAGGATGAGATGCTTGGAACTATTAATTTAGATGACTTAATCCCAGACGATGCGCCTCTGGCCTCCCCTAATCCTAACACCATGGATGTCGCTTCTGGTTCTGGGACCAGATTTGTACACGTGTCCGAATCTGAACTGGACCGAGTTGAGCTGGAAAAAAATGAAAAAAACACTGACAAACAGACGGATTGGGGAGTCAAAGTGTTCCAAGGTACGCAAGCCGTACAATTAAAAAAAATTAAAAAGAGAATGTAAAAATATTAAAATGTGACCATTCATTATTTAGAGATCATATTTTGGTGCATAATTCATTCGTAGTATTCTCTACCAAAGATAACTTATATTTTTATAATCCTGCCGTACCGTAGGCCCAGACGCGCAATGGCGTTGATCATAAATGAGGAACGTAAATCTTGTTGCAAGCGTAAAAACTATCAATCAATAAAAATGCAGAACTACACTTGTTTTCGTGCATCGTGACATTAACACGCAATAAACATGTACAACAACAAAAAATGTCATTTACTTACAGATTGGCTGGGGTGTTCTGGACTGTCTCCTGACTTTGAGCATCTCCATGAAGACGAACTGAATGAAAGGCTCCGGCGATTTTACGTGGAGGCGCGAACTCGCAAGGGGGAGGTTTACTCCAAGTCTGCATTAGTTGGCATTCGTGCGGCAATAAACCGCCACATCAATTCCCCGCCCTTTAGTTCCACTGTAAATATTCAACCTGTAACCATCTCGGTCATCTATACGCGGTAAGACTGATCCTGGGATCGTGTGTATCCATTTACAGCCTACTTTCGGCAAGTGCGAGAGGGACTTTCCAGAAATCAATACCACGTGACTTCGTCAGCCAATCAGCTAAAGTCTACCGACGTAACCCCAACGTAACTCGCCATTTTCGAATCATGTGATGCCCTACTTGTTGAAAATTACAGATCTACCACACCTCTTGGGTGATACGAAAGTTATTTATACCTATATATTTTGTAAGCCTATCCTATATCTGTTTCCCAAGTGGTTTGAAAACCTGTAATTTATCAGATTTCTCGAGTCTGTTCTCTGCCGGATGAAGGCCGAACAGAATCCCGCAATATACCGGATATCGCTCCGCAATAATGGAGACTCACGATTCGCAAGCCATCTTATGGATGGCGAAGTGTACGCAAATGTGTAAATATTATGAAGGACCGGGCATTCATGTCCAGTAATAACGTGCTCGTGGGAGTTATCAAAGAGCACAGACGTGAAGGGAGAGATGTCACTGTCCACAAAGAGCCGATATCGACTGGGGACTTACAACAACTGTATCACAGTGACACGTTGTCCATTTCAAATCCAACCAGTCTTATTAGAAAAGTTTGGTTTGACGTCGAATATCACTTTGGCAGACGGGGCAGAGAGGGACTACGACACCTTCGCGTTGATTCTTTTGTCTTTGAAAAAGATGACACCAACACAGAGTATGTCAGGATGGCATATAACGAAAGCGACAAAAATCACCATGGGATCGACACGAGAGAACGGGAAAAAAATGTTCGAATGTATGCCTTCGGTGATGAAAAATGTCCTGTTCAAAGTCTGCGTTTGTATTTATCAAAACGTAATAAAGATAATGATCATTTCTTTCAGCGTCCTCTCAAGAATTCCAGCTCTGGTGCCGACTGTTGGTATTACAACAGACCCATGGGCGCCCGCAAATTGGGGGAAATGATGTCTGATATTTCCCAAGACGCAGGCCTTAGTAGGCGGTATACAAATCACTGTCTTCGGGCCACATCTGCAACTGTGCTCAGTCACGCGGGGGTGGGAATTCAGGGGATCATGTCCGTAACAGGCCACAGAAATGAATCCAGTGTGAGAAGCTATGTCCAACAACCGTCTGTAGAACAACGCCGAAGTTTTAGTCGAATTTTGCACTCGGCTGTTTTGGGTGGTCCGTCAGATTTTGGAAATAATCAATCCGTTGTTTCTGCCACACACACTGAGCAAACTTGCTTTGTTCAATCGTCCTCTCGATCCTCTGCATTGCCCGCGTTATTCCACAACGCCAATATAAGTGGCGGGAACTTCAACATCACCTTCAACTAGGAACGTGATGAACTTCCTCTATTTTAATAGTTCACGATCCGTATTCGTACACTTTGATGTTATCTAACTTCTAAGTTTGGACTCCATACCTCCCCTATTGATGTAAACTCCATTGAGTTGAACACTGTATAAAGTTATCGAAATTTGTGTCCAACAATGTAGGCTACCGCTGTCATCAGACACTGCGTAACTGACAATGTGTTTTAAATGACAATAATATTTATAGCTCAGAATATGTATATATAATTGTTGGACCCGGAACATGCGTTGCTAAAATACAGCATTCTGATTGGTCAGATTGTCTTGCGTTGTTGTCTCATCTTCCCCAGGCTAATAGACTCGCCCATAGAATGTTTTGGAACCGATCCATTCGGGTTGAACGCCATTCAAGACAAAGGGGTGACTGGTTTACATTTTCGTAACAAAACAGCGGCGATTAACTTCAGATAGAAATGAAAACGAAGATATTATTGTCGAATATGATGTGTCAGAATAGAAATAAAGGCTTGTTTTCCTGCGTAAAATTGCTCAGATATATGTAGGTAAAACGGACTTGCCCATTGTTTGAGGACTTGGCCTTCGGCCGCGTCCTCAAACAATGGGCAAGTCCGTTTTACCTACATATATCTGAGCAATTTTACGCAGGTCAAAAAGCCTTTATTTCTTAAATCAGAGGGTGCTAGGTCCCCAGCCGAAATGGCCGCGATGGTTTTGAGAGCGTTGTTGGTGTTGTGGGTATAGATGAGGGAGACAACTGTTCGCCATACATAACCAGGGAAGGGGAGAGAGCAGGGGGAATCGGCATGGAAAATGTCGCCCACAAAATAATTTTCTCTTCAAGCATTTTACGTTCGACAGTTAACACCAATTCCAAACAAACATGACATGAAAACATTGTCCTGAAAGAGGGACGTGGTCAACAGTTTTCAGTGATGGTAGCAAGATTAAAATGATGTTCTATTATTAAAATTCTTTACCACTCAGTAAATCGTTGGTTACTGCATGGGTTAAATCCATGGTTACTCAATGGTGTGAAACTGAAAAATAGCCCTTCAGTTATCAACGGATCAGTAACCAACCAGGTACTGATCTATCACTCGTTCTACATCTACATCTACGTGATATCCAGTTCTGAAGAAGGAACGACGAAGCGTTTTGTGGTATATTTGGTAGGGATCTGTATAATCACAAGTGCGGAGGATATGGAGATCCCGGTGTGTCCAACCCGTGGACCCTCGTCATTGGGGCGCACGTAGACGATTGAACTCATATTTTCATAGCCGAACCTCAGGTCATTCCAACATGCCATACCAATGCCAAGTATTAGCACAACTACCAATCACACCTTGCCAGATGAAAGGCTGAAACTGGACTAGCCAAAATTGACCATCTGTGTCAGAACCAAGTCCGGCACAAACACAATTAGCATATGTGTGGCTTGGTGCACTGAGAGTTGTTCCCCCTTAACCGTAAATTTGGCTTGTTCCAAGTATAATGGAGTGATCGCCCCTAAGTACATTTGCATTGTATGTGTAATGTGCCGAGTAGTCGATAGGTGGCGCTTAAGTTCCTTGTTCGTGAAGACATCTTGTAAACAAGCAGGAAACAGACGTTCCTAATTCCACGGTTTCATCACGATTATGGTAGTATGCGAACATTACCTGTAAATAAGGCTACGCTGTTCTGATCTAGAGTATTCCCGGTTTCGAACGTGAGTACTGTCATGTTTGTACGTTTGGTATTATTGTTGTACAGAACGATATTCAAGTGATCACATTACATGTATATCTCTGTAACGTCGATGAAGTGTAATCATATGTACGTCATAGGCTAAATGGCGCGAAATAGATATAACTGCGTTAGGCAGATTGTTTCTCTGCATAAGTTATATGAGCACCGATCCGCAGTGTAAGATTATATTTCTTGTAATATCTTTTGTACCAATGAATGGATTATATTATTATTCAAATCCTTTATTAATTAGATTACATTCAGTAAATGTTTCCAAGTCTATGGATCAGATTAATTATTTGATTGTACTATTTTAGGTGACCTATCGAGTTACCAGTCTGTGGCTTGTCTGTATACACCATAGAATTAGAGTGTTCAACAGGTCAGTACCATGGTGTATTTGGCGATATCAACAATGATATCAGATAATGAGATTAATATGTTGAATGATTTTATAAGAATATCTAATACGGAGTAATATAATTAATGATAATCAGCTCTGGTCAGATTATTTGATTCCTAAATGATGCATTAGGATAAGCATAATACGTTGCCTGGTTTGTAAAGTATTAAACTACTATATTCCCATGCAAGTTGATTATGACGAATTTTGTGTAAGTTTATGGAACAGTTTCATGTGTCATATATATGCGAATATGTATTACTCGCATATGCTCAAATTGTGTTATACATTATCTATGAATGTAAGTGTACTCATTCATGCCCTTTTGTTTATTGGCAGGACATTGGCAGTCGCTGCCCCTTTTCCCTTTTTCTCGCTTTATCCCTTTTAGTTCATTCCGTGAGAGACATGGTGAATAAACTGTTATTAATTAATTACACCAAGAACCGGCTTGTCTTCATTGACTGGGTTACATTTTGGCGTCGCCGGTAGGATTGGTCTCTGAAGGGTGAAATAACTGATCTATAAAAAGGGGTAGCGATCTGTGAGAAACGACGACAGATGACACTGCATCTTGGAGAGCCTGAAGAAATGGCACTAAGCTAATGGTGCATTCTGATTCAAGTGTGAAGTACGGTACGCTGTTTCCGTTCAGAGAAGAAATTTGGGAAAATGCGCTGTTGAGTCCAAGTCATCAAATTGGAACTGAGAAACTGCACATGTATGTACTAACTGTCAGGCCAGTTAACATTGTGGAGTGTGTGAAAAACTGTGGAAATGCATTCATTGACACAGGATGTGCAAGCCTGAAGCTTATGAAAGCACAAGAGAGTAACAACTGTCTACCGAACAAGCAAGCAGCTGATTCAGAACTGAAATTTTTCAAAACTCCTATAAATTTCATGATAGACTAAGAATGGGAGTGATACAGTAATGATCCCTGTCCATTGGGTATATGGTATACTGCTTGAGCATGTCATTTTGTTGCTCGACTTTTCTAATGTGTGTAATTTGTCAAAATTATGCAGTACATGTGTTCGAGCTAATTAATGAAATTTATATATCAGAGATCAGACTAGGCTGCCAGGTATCAGTGTTCCTGAAAACTAAATGTGTGTCTATATGGTAAATTGCATTCAATATTACGCTACTGATCGGTTTTCACTGAAAGTTGGTAAGTCAGTGTTGCATACGAAAATTGTGTATTGTGATGGGTCTCTGCAACTGAGAAGTCATTGTGCCCCATGTTATTTTGCCATATATATTTAAAGTACAGCAATTTGCTCATTTGAACTGGTAAGTCAGTCTGCATGCTGTATTCGGAAATTACATGTATGAAATATTCCATCCAACTGATTTAATATGTATGGAAGGGCTTTCTGACCCGAAATCCCTTTCTCATCCAAATTCCCTTATTGACCCAAATCCCCTTCCTGACCCAAAGTCCCTTTCTGACCCAAATTCCCTTATTGACCCAAATCCCCTTCCTGACCCAAAGTCCCTTTCTGACCCAAATTTCCTTATCGACCCAAAATCTCCTTTCTGACACAAAGTCCCTTTCTGACCCAAATTACCTTTTTGACCCAAATCCCATGTATTGTATATAAAGCTGAAGTGAAAGAGTGCATGCTGTATTCAAGTGTCTGATTGTTCATTTGGAGTTACTGTTCATGCAAGCGCACATGTGCTGGGAAAGATAGTTCTAGTCCCTCTGTGTCCGACTCTGGTTTCCGGTGGGGGTAGTAATTTTTGGTGCCCAGTTCTCATTTCCCTTCCCTGCACTGATCGTTCTGGCTGCCCACTGACGACATACCTGTCGCGATCGGTCATTTTGCTGTGTGGAGGATCAATATATCGCGGTCGTAGTATTTTGGAGCAGACATGGCTGATGACGAAGCCAACCTGGGTGGAGGAGCCCACCCTGCGCTGCAACAGGCTGATGCTGCAGCTGGGCTTGCTCAGCTGCAGCAGACTATAGAGCAACTCCAACTGGAAGTCCAGCGTAACAAAAATGCCCGCCAATATGTGTACGTGCCGAGGGAACGGAAGTTGGATCCATTCTCAGGTTCCCCAGTCGAAGCTAAAGATTGGGTTGTGGAGGAGTTTGTTGAGGAAATCAAAAGAATCCTTGCGGCAAGGAACTGCCCGAGAGAGGAAAAGATTGATTTCATTATGTGTCACCTTTCAGGAGCGGCTAAGGCTGAGGTGAAGGTGCGTCCTGAAGAGGTGAGGGAGAACCCTGATAGAATTTTAGAAGTTCTAGTGGAAACCTTTGGCGAGAAGCGATCTGTTCCACAGCTGCTAGCACAATTTTATGGTCGTCGTCAGACAGAAGGTGAGACTCTTCGCTCATTTTCACATGAGCTCACACGTTTAATGGATCAGGTCCTTCGTAGAAATGTGGATGTTGTACCCGATCGTGACTTGGCCCTACGGGATCAGTTTGCGGATGCAGTCAAGGATCCCCAGTTGCGCAGAGATTTGCGGCGTCTGATCAGGGAACGCCCAACTACGACCTTTCTAAACATCCGTGACGAAGCTATGCGGTATGTAGAAGAAGAGGAGGGACCAAAACGAGTGGCACGTAGGCCAGTGGTAAGTCACAAAATCATTGAGGAACACAGTTTATCCAGTACTTTTGATTCTTCTGCAGGTAAAGAAGAATCTGCAACCAATAAGACACCCGACCGATTCTTGGAGATAATGGATAAGCAAACTAAAGCACTCCAAGACTTGGCTTTGGAAATAAAGGAAATGAAGTCCGGCAATGCATCAAGGCAATTTCAAGGACCCACTCGTCATAGAAGAGAACCAAAAAATGACGCGGATGGTCGGCCTATCTGTTTTAAATGTAACGCCCCGGGACACATAGCGAGGCAATGCCCGAAAAGAGCTGGGAAGCACCCGACCCCCCTGTTGTCGTTAAACTCCAACCCCCTGCCACAATGAGCCAGGTGGTAGGAGGGGAAGTTGCAGGCTCTAAACCTCAAGATGACTACAGTTCACGAGAAAACATATATAACAAGGTGGTTGGAGACAGTGTTGTTACCCAGGTACTGATGGCGGGAGTGGAGGTGTCATGTCTCCTGGATACCGGATCACAAGTTACTACTATCACTGAAAGTTTTTTCCATAAGTATTTGCAGGACAAGGTCAGCCCACTTATTCCTACGACTGAATGGCTGAAGCTGGCGGCTGCGAATGACTCAGAGATTCCCTACCTTGGTTACATTGAGCTGGAGATTACAGCTCTAGGTAAGTCTTTGCCATGCACTGGAGTCCTTGTTGTCAAGGACCCCACTGATCCGTTGGGTCGTCTCCGGAAAGAGAAGATGCCTGGACTGTTGGGAATGAATGTCATCCGTGAATGTCTCCATGTTGTGAAAGGTGCCGATGGTGAATCATCTCTACAGGAAATTCCAGAGGAATGGAACAAAGTTTTTGGTGTGGTACTCCAACAACAACGACAAGATGTGCAGTTACTTGGTATTGCTAAGGTGGCAGGGAAGCATCCCGTACATGTTCCTGCTTGGTCAATTTGTGTCATCGATACGTGTGGATTTAGAGGGAATCCAAGCACCAAATCCACAGTTACAGTTGAAGCAGTTGCAACGTCTCTTCCCCCTAGCCTGCATGTGGTGAATACTTGCTGCACCGCAGATGCGAATATTCTGCCTGTGAGGGTGGCCAATCTTAGTAATGAAGATTTGTGGCTGCAACCACGGACTTGGTTGGGTACCATACATTCAGCTGACTATGTTGAGATGAACCCTTCAACCACTGAACAGAGTGATCAGCCATACTTCGTAGAACTCAATCCAGCCATATCTGAAGTTACCGGTCAGGTGCACGAGACATCCACGGAAGCTGTAGTGCATAGTAAATACGACAAAATGTTGCAAGATGTGGAAAGCTTGCCCATCACGGAACAAGAAAGAATGCAGCTAAAAGATCTGCTTCGCAGACACAAGGGTGCATTTGCACAAGATGACGATGACTTGGGATACACTGATATAGTGCAGCACACTATACCTACCGAGGATGGAATCCCAGTTGCCCAGCCTTGTAGAAGGATCCCACCGAACCAGCTTGACGAGGTACGCCGACATATACGGAAATTACTAGAGAAAAATGTCATTCAAGAGAGTCACTCACCTTATGCTGCTTCAATAGTCTTGGTACGAAAGAAAACTGGTGATCTTCGCCTATGCGTTGATTATCGCAGGCTGAATCAGAAGACACGACGTGACGCATTTCCTCTTCCTCGAATCCAGGATACACTTGACCATCTTTGTGGCGCTCAGTACTTCTCGACGCTCGATCTCGCCAGCGGTTACAACCAGGTAGCAATGGACCCGAAAGATGCAGCAAAGACAGCGTTCGTGACTCCGTTTGGGCTCTACGAATTTCGTAGGATGCCATTTGGCCTCTCAAACGCCCCGGGAACATTCCAACGGTTAATGCAGAGATGTTTCTCTAAGGAACTTTTTGAATTCCTACTGGTATATCTAGATGACGTTGTCGTCTATTCGGCTACTTTTGAAGAACACATCAAGAGACTGGAGATTGTATTGACGAAGATGGAGCAACTGGGAATGAAACTGTCGCCTGGAAAGTGCTTTTTCCTCAGGGAAGAAGTTCGGTATCTCGGGCATGTGATATCGGCTCAAGGTATATCAACGGATCCGGACAAAATAGCTGTTGTTAGCAAATGGCCGGCACCCACAAATCTAAAGGAACTCAGGATGTTTGTAGGGTTCGCGAGCTATTACAGAAAGTTTGTAGTTGGATTTGCTCATACTGCCAGACCACTGAACGACCTTGTTGCAATGTGCCAGATAAATCTAAAGGACCGGAAGAAGTTCAGCTTCTCAGAAAGATGGACATCAACATGTGAAGGGGCATTTAGTTCACTGAAGGACAGCTTAGTTACAGCGCCTATTCTCGCATATGCTGATTTCCAACTCCCGTTTATTGTTGAAACAGACGCCAGTCACCAAGGATTAGGGGCTGTACTTTCACAGGAGGTAGATGGTAAACGCAGGGTCATCGCATATGCTTCGAGGGGACTACGTCCGACCGAAAGAAACATGTCCAATTACAGTTCTTTCAAGCTGGAGCTTCTAGCCCTTAAATGGGCTATATCAGACAAGTTTCGAGACTATCTGCTGGGAAGTAAATTCGTAGCATACACGGATAACAATCCACTCAGCTACCTCCAGTCTGCTAAACTAGGAGCAGTGGAACAGCGATGGGTAGCTCAGTTAGCTGTGTTTGATTTTGAAATCCGCTATCGTTCTGGGAAATCGAATACCAACGCAGACGCTTTGTCGAGACTGCCACAGGCACACGAGGGAACAGTCACAGGGGATGACTTCCGTGCAGCTTGTACTGCAATGGGAAAGGTCACGGACATTCCAGTTGAGGTCTGCACTGCAAGTGTACTGGCTGGTAGTGTTGCGGTCACCAGTGCAATTCAAGCAGAGGTTAGTGATGAACCTGCACCCATGGAGGTATTAAGTAGCTTCCCCAGTTATTCCAAGACAGAGATACAAAACCTGCAAGAAAGGGACCCAACCATCAAGGCATTTCTCCCCTTCTGGAAAAACGGTTGCAAGCCGAATTTCGGACAGCGCAGACACCTTCCGCGACGTGTGTTGACCCTTACTAAGCAGTGGGAAAGGCTGGAGATGGATGGTGGAATTCTATATCGACAAGTGAACGACCGCACCCTGGGCAAGCTAAAACAGCTGATTCTGCCAGAGGCACTGAAGAATACAGTATTGACAGCTATGCATGATCAACTGGGACACCAAGGAGTCGAGAGGACACTGGCACTCATCCGTCAACGGTGTTATTGGCCTGGCATCTATGCTGACGTGGAAAAGTGGTGCAAGGATTGCGAGCGTTGTACAGTTTCCAAATTGCCCCATCCTCGTGTCAGGGCACCGGCGGGTAGTCTACTTGCAACAAGACCTCTAGAAGTAGTTGCTCTCGATTACTGTCAACTTGAACGTAGTAGTGATGGTTATGAGAATGTACTCGTCATGACCGATGTCTTTTCGAAATTCACAGTGGCGATCCCCACAAGGGACCAAGGAGCGGAAACTACAGCAAGAGTCCTGGTCAAGGAATGGTTCAGCAAGTTTGGGATTCCCCTTAGAATTCACTCCGATCAAGGCCGCAGCTTTGAGGCATCAGTAATCCTGGAACTTTGTCGCTTGTATGGGATAAAGAAGTCTCGCACTAGCCCATATCACCCTCAGGGTAATGGGCAGTGCGAGAGATTTAACCGCACTATGCATAACCTGTTGCGTTCTCTTCCACCAGCCCAGAAGAAATCTTGGTCGAAACATCTGTCCGAAGTCGTCTTCGCATATAACATCACACCGCATGCGAGTACGAGCTATTCACCATACTATTTGCTGTTCGGCAGAGATCCCAAGCTCCCGATAGATCTACTACTTGGAGGAGAGGATGAAGAAGACCCGAATGAACCTAGCGATTGGCTCATTGAACACCAACGAGCCTTGAGAGAGGCTTACGAAAGAGCCCAAGAACGAATGGATGCAGGAGCAGAATCCCGGAAACGAGTTCTAGACAAGGGGTTGCGTAGTCAGCCGCTTGCACCCGGAGATAGAGTGCTCATCCGCAATCGAGTGAAAGGTCGGAACAAAATCCAAGATGCGTGGCAAACGAAGGTGTATAAAGTGGTTCGCTGTCTAGGTCCAGATGAACAGGTTTACTCCATTGAATCATGTGATGGTAGTGGCCTCACGACGAGTGTGCATCGATCAAATCTACGTATGTGTCCAGATACAGTTCTACCGTCAGCCACACCTAGGGAGGAGACTGTTTCGGAACCAAACGAACATGTTAGTGCACAGTCATCCAGTGAATCCGAAGAGGAAGGAGTCCTTATTGGTCTAGATTATGCTCCTGATAGTGATCCAGTTCCACGTGTCCCAGTGAGAAGACAAGTTATGCCAAGACAACAGGCATGTCCTGTTCCTACCCCGAGACGAACTACGCGTGCCGGTGCAGGTCGTCACTCCAACCCTTATGGAGAGCCTCGTTCTGCAGTGCAACAGAATGCTGTCATGGAGGAATCTCAGGCTCGTGGCAGTGAACAGTCTGAAACCTGCGGTGCCATACGAGTTGAGAGTGACCCTAGGGGCACTACGACTGACGACAGTTTGTCAGATTTTCTACTTAAGTTAAGCTCTGCCCTGTTCAAGGAAGCCAGTGGTGCATATCGGAACGGAAGAGACGTTGTTGGTTAGGTGGGAAACTATGCCAGTTTCCAGTGTCACCAACGTGCCTCGTCTGGTCGTCGTCTAGGACTCGATAGGAGGAAGTGCCCTCAGGTAATATGGTCTTTCTTCATCCGTGTTTGCTTGCATCTTAGTTGGCGACTGGTGTTGTTCCTCTGCCGTGGTCGAGTGCCGATTCGTCAGGTATTGCGAATGTGGGTAGCCGCGCGTGTCCAGGGACTGGACAGCGATCCGTCCGGGAGGGATGTGGCCTGGTGCACTGAGAGTTGTTCCCCCTTAACCGTAAATTTGGCTTGTTCCAAGTATAATGGAGTGGTCGCCCCTAAGTACATTTGCATTGTATGTGTAATGTGCCGAGTAGTCGATAGGTGGCGCTTAAGTTCCTTGTTCGTGAAGACATCTTGTAAACAAGCAGGAAACAGACGTTCCTAATTCCACGGTTTCATCACGATTATGGTAGTATGCGAACATTACCTGTAAATAAGGCTACGCTGTTCTGATCTAGAGTATTCCCGGTTTCGAACGTGAGTACTGTCATGTTTGTACGTTTGGTATTATTGTTTTACAGAACGATATTCAAGTGATCACATTACATGTATATCTCTGTAACGTCGATGAAGTGTAATCATATGTAGGTCATAGGCTAAATGGCGCGAAATAGATATAACTGCGTTAGGCAGATTGTTTCTCTGCATAAGTTATATGAGCACCGATCCGCAGTGTAAGATTATATTTCTTGTAATATCTTTTGTACCAATGAATGGATTATATTATTATTCAAATCCTTTATTAATTAGATTACATTCAGTAAATGTTTCCAAGTCTATGGATCAGATTAATTATTTGATTGTACTATTTTAGGTGACCTATCGAGTTACCAGTCTGTGGCTTGTCTGTATACACCATAGAATTAGAGTGTTCAACAGGTCAGTACCATGGTGTATTTGGCGATATCAACAATGATATCAGATAATGAGATTAATATGTTGAATGATTTTATAAGAATATCTAATACGGAGTAATATAATTAATGATAATCAGCTCTGGTCAGATTATTTGATTCCTAAATGATGCATTAGGATAAGCATAATACGTTGCCTGGTTTGTAAAGTATTAAACTACTATATTCCCATGCAAGTTGATTATGACGAATTTTGTGTAAGTTTATGGAACGGTTTCATGTGTCATATATATGCGAATATGTATTACTCGCATATGCTCAAATTGTGTTATACATTATCTATGAATGTAAGTGTACTCATTCATGCCCTTTTGTTTATTGGCAGGACATTGGCAGTCGCTGCCCCTTTCCCCTTTTTCTCGCTTTATCCCTTTTAGTTCATTCCATGAGAGACATGGTGAATAAACTGTTATTAATTAATTACACCAAGAACCGGCTTGTCTTCATTGACTGGGTTACATATGTGCAGCGCAAAGCTGGTAGACGGGGTATCATCTGAAATGATCCAAGGAATATTAAGGGATAAGACCACAAAAAATATTAAGGGTCAGGCTAAATGTCCATGTAACTATCATGCATATTTATGTATGCAAAATAAGATAAATATACAGCAGTCGAACAATAATGTATATTTGTTGTGTTTTAATTTGCATAGGTAAAATACCATACAATAATACATCCTGTCATACTACTACTGGGCAGTGACCGGGCAGATTGTACGAAGTCACTGTTGTCACGAAAACAAGTTTTCTCACGTGGGTATATATTGGTAACCGTAACGATCACGAAATTATGGTTTAAATACTGCTTAAATACATCAAATTTATTAAAATGGAGCTTTCCATGGGTTTCAACTCACCCCACACAGGTGACAAATCAGCCATTTTCTTGAAATATTGAAAGTGAAAGATGTGTACTTGGATTGATGCTACAAAAATGGAAATTCCGCATTTTTCGAGTTGGCCGATGGTTGGGAAAAAGGCCAATGGCTCTTTATATGGTTTTCATTGAATTTATTTGAAGTTATTTGTATTGTTCAGGAAGATCCTGGTGAAAAATTGCGTCGGGTTCAGGCAAAACCTGGCATAATCGAGGACAGTGTCAGGCAGAAGCTTGGTAGAATCGGTCAGTTGACTGTTATCACAGCGAATTAGTATGCAGGCCTGTCTGGATTAGTTAGCCTATTAAATAATGAAAGCTCGTTTGAAAAACGGGCGAAGAGCATTTCCCCAGATAATTTTGTAACACATAATTTGGTACTCACAGGGCTTTAGATCTCCTCAATTTTGGCACACCCCCTATTAGGTGTGGCAATTTTTTTTAGGATGGGACAGAGTGTGGGGCACATACCCCTCCGACACATCCTCACGTGACAGAGAGGAAAACGGTTGTGAGAAGAATAAATAAGTACCCTTTTGTTGATATGAAACTTTGTTTTGATGTTTGTAATATGGAATGCTGTAGTGTGGTATTTTAAAGGTGAACTGAAAAGCTTTCCAATGTTCTGTTAAAATGTCATAAAACAAGAACTTCTATAGTTGTTACAAATATGTGTGGTAATAGTTCTGTGGGTATTGTTTTACTTTGGGTATATGAGAAGTCAAAACAGAAAACGGGAGCCATAACTTTTAAAAACGTCATCGCTTGCCTCCCGTTGTTTTTGGAACGTCATGACGTTATAGTGGTCCTCGCTCCTTCATCCGACGTAGCATGACGTCACATTTAAATAAAACTTGAATGAAGGGGGCCGCTATAACGTCATAACGTTCTAAAAATCAAGAGAGACAAGCGATGCAAGTTTTCAAGACGGATTTATAACAGGATAACTTAAATATTGTTATTAGTACAATTTTGCAAAATATATTTGCCCCAAAAACGTATAAAAGTTATGTCACATAAGACAAGATGTATATAAGCAACATTTTAGATAAAATTAAAAGCTGTGCAGTTCACCTTTAATGTGTTATATATAGGTCATTTCTTTGCATACAAATACTGATAAACATCATGAATAACATCATAAGGTGATCCTATATTTCTACATTATATATATTAGTTAAGTGTCAAGATCTGCCAGGGGACCCCACTTCTTCAGGAAAACTTCTTTTTTGTTGTTCTTTTCGGCAATTAATTCTCCTATATGTTTTGTTCGGAAAATTGCCGATCTTGTTGCTGTCCAATTAGGCTTCCTAGAGCATCGGCTTGAGGTGTAATACGAAGCTGCGCATCTGAAAACCCCTCGGCTCTGGGCGCCAGCCATTCATAATGTATTCAATATGAACCAAGATTTCAGTAACACCAAGCAGTCAAGTGACAAATATACAGATTCTGAAAAATTTTGCAATCAGAAATGGTCTCTAAGGTTTCCGTCCAATCAGAGAAACTGGTATTCATTACATAAGTCTCTTGATGCATCAATGACCGAGATAGAGATCATTAATGATTTTACATAAATTAAAGATGGCCACCCATCCTTCCCGCCACTCAGAGGAACTGATGTGGTTATATTCATTGCAAGTCTCGGGATACATCAATGCTGTATACCAAACTTCGTATAGAAAACTGAAATGGTATCAAAGATATACATCATTAAAGATTTTGCATAAATTAAAGATGGCAATCAAGGTTTCCGCCCAATCAGAAACACCAGAACTGTCATTTATCGTAAGTCTATTGATGCATCGATGATGTATACCAAATTTTACATCGAGCACTTGAATGCATGGTAGCAGAGATAGCGATCATTAATGATTTCGCATAAATTAAAGATGGCCGCCCATCCTTCCCGCCACTCAGAGGAACTGATGGGGTTATACATTGCAGGTCTGTTGATACATCGATGCTGTATACCAAGTTTCGTATAGAACACTTGAATGGTATCAGAGATATATATCATTAAAGATTTTGCATAAATTAAAGATGGCCGTCAATGTTTCCACCGAATCAGGGAAACTGGTTTGGTCATTCCTTTGAAGTTTCTTGATGCATCGATGATCTATACCGAGTTTCATACTGAACAGTGAAATGGTACCTGAGATACACAAGATTAATGGTTTCGCATAAATTAAATATGGCCGTCAAAGTTTCCAACCAATCGGGTCCAGATTCAATAGGGTTCTGGGTCATGAGCATATGGATGTGCAGTACAAGTTTGGTGTGCCTAGGCTAAGTCGTTCTACAGATATCTTGGTAACGATAAAGCTGTGATGGTTTCGCATAAATTAAAGATGGCCGCCAAAGTTTCCAACCAATCGGGTCCAGATTCAATAGGGTTCTGGGTCATGAGCATATGGATGTGCACTGCAAGTTTGGTGTGCCTAGGGTAGGTCGTTCTAAAGATATCTTGGTAACGAGAAAGGTGTGACGGACAGACGGACAGACGGACAGACAGACAGACGGACGTACATGACGACAACACCCTTCGGCCAAATTTTGGCCGAGGTGTAAAAACTGTTTTTAATCAGTAAGACAATACACAATTTTATTCTGTATATTTCGCTATTAGTTCTAGCATCTTAAGCAGTGAACAAAGTTACAAACACCTCCATACGCACAGTATATATACAAGGCATAATGTGATCTTAGCTAATACACATTTATAAATAGGCAAGCCAGTGAATTATGTCCGTCATGTTGGACGGATATTAAAATGCCGTCATTTTCAGAAATTGTAAAATGTTAAGCGATAACCTGACAGTGATCTACAAATGGTGGGATTCAGGTGTTACAATACACACTCCACAAATGTTGTAACTGACATGGGAATATACAATTATGAAACATGCGTGTTACAACATTTGTAGGTTTCCATCAACTCTGATGTGGATTGCCAAGAAAATTATACCTATCTTATCTTAAAATGACAGTCCTTATCCAAACTTCATGACATGTAGAAATATTCAATGTAGGTACATACTCACTATATCACCATACTTTATTCATTTATGCACAGTTTACTTAGTTCTTGCCAGATAAGCAGATTATGTATTGTTTTCATCAATTAGAGTGTGTATTGTATCACCTAAATCACACCATTTGTAGATCGATGTCAGGTTATTGCTTAACATTTAACAATTTCTGAAAATGACAGCATTTTAATATCTGTCCAACCGGACATAATTTACTGGCCTACTTATTCATAAATGTGTATTGGCTAAGATCACATTATGCCTTGCAAAAATACTGTGCATATGGAGCTGTTTGTAACTTTGTTCACTGTTGAAGGTAACTAATAGCGAATTATACAGAATGAAATTGTCATCCCTACTCGGAGTTGCTGCTCTTCTATATTATTGGAAAATCATCAGTGGTTCCAATGGATTACTTCAATTAGATACATGTAAAAATTTCCCAGGTGGGATGTGCCATATAGCAGGTATGTATAAGTTCCACTTCAAAAATCTTTGAAGCACTGATTGGGAAATGAAGTGCCTACTTTGTTGACGCAAGCAGTCTACTAGTCCACTTATGTAAAGTGTATTATACAATAAGTCAACCATCACAGAATGAATGGTCAACATACAGGCCTACAAAATGGCCTGACTTCAAGCCCACTTGATTCCTTGCAATTCTCCATACTTATTATACACTGATGGCAACATATTTTATCTGACTGCATTTTAGTTATATGTGTAAGCAGGGATTGATATAGCCTAGATATAGATATATTTAGCTGACTTTACCCTATGCCACATGATTATGCCAGCGCTAACAGCATCAATGTCCTTTCAATCCATGTTTAAACCATAATGTTAATAAAATTAGTAATTGTAAAAAAAAATGTATAATGAGATACAAATCAATCATTATGTTGATGGGCTGCAAAATCCGTATGAGAGGTGGCCCTTCAATTTCAATCAAAAAAAAAAATTGTCCTTTGAAATCCTTCGTCCATCTGACAATAATAAACTTCCTGCACAGATGAAATACCAATAAAATGTGCTATAAAAGTTTACTGTCTATAGTGCCACCCAATGATGAACAATATCACGAACCTACATGATGAAGCAAATTCCTCAGATGTGGCCTGGGGAATGTAGATATTGGACTCAAGTCATGAGAATTTCATATATATTCAAAAAACTGGCCATTTGGCCCTACAAGGGATGTGAATTATAACACTAGGAATCTTACATTCATGTCCAGCAAATAGAATTACTTTTCTCTGATTAAGAAGCAAATTTTCATTTTTGTGAAAACAAAATCTTATTTTGAGATGCAAAAATGCGTCTCCATGATTCACAACACCACCAAAATCTTGTCAGTTCTTTGCCTATCTTGCCAGATCATTATACCCAAATTTCATGGAAATCAAACACGTTGTTCAGAAGATATGATGTTACACATGTTTACCTGCATTCATGTCTATAGCGCCACCTAGTGATGACCAAATGCCACGAAAAACAAGCGGGTGAAATCTAAAGCCCTTGGGAGATGGCATATAAGAGTTCAATGGGAAAAAATTTAATCATGATAATGGTTATGGAGGTTTTGGCGTTAAGTCAGATAAATAAGATTTTTCATTTAAATGGCAATTTGGTTCGCACCGATAGAGAATTATCATGCCGGCAATCCTATATTTATGCTTGGCAACCTAGAATAGAATAGTTTTTAAATATTTCTCCAAGCGAATTGGTGAATTTTCATTTCACGAAAAACGTTTTTTTTGAAATGCAAAAAACTTGCCTTTATAATTATGCCAGCTACACCAAAACCTTTTAAGCACATTGACTATCCTTCAAGACCATTGTAATAAAATTTCAAAGAAATCAGACAAGCCGTTCAGATGAAATCGTCAGAGAAAAATTTACCTATGCTCTGACTACAACGCCACCTAGTGGTGAGCAGCGGGTATCGAAACACAACCGGACAAATTTCCCAGGCCTAAGGAGATAGCACACCAAGTCTGACCCAAAAATATTTAACGGTTTCAGTGATATTCACCTTTAAAGTCGCGGCGGCGGATCCGTTTCTCATGAGAACATAAGAGCATCCACTTTGTGGAAATGCTCTAAATACCATATCAGATGGCCAGTTGATAGAATAATTGGCAATTATCAATTGAAACATCAAGCATCTGGTGTAGGGGGAAGGGGGACTGCAGCCTCCACCCGACTTTTTGCGCAGATCCGGAAGAGGACAGGAGAGCTTACTTTTCCGCAAATCTTATAGGCTTTATTTGCAAAATTCGTAGGTGTAAGGAATCATGGGAAAATTCAAAATAGCGGTCAAAATTCAAATAGCGATAAATGGCTTTGGTCATCATGGCGGCCAGTTTGGATTTATTTTAACATTTCCATATGAAGCTGGACCCAAGTATATAGTATGGAAGGTTTCAGCCCGCTACCGTAAAGGGTAATGTACATAAATCCCCCCCCCCCCCTCTGTCTGGGACAGACACCTGTGTATAATCAGATAACAACGAATTCGAAGAATGCAGCAAAGATCGCATTCACAACATCCTTTGGCATTTTTGTGTTCCGTAGGATGTTCTTTAGACTGTCAAATGCCCCTATCACATTCCATTGTTCGACGCAAAGGCGTTTTACCAGAAATTTTTTGAATATCTTCTTGTTTATCTCGCAGTTTCAGACATTTCAGAAACATGTACTGAATTGGAGCGATATACAGGCGGGAATAATTTACGTCTGGCGACTAAGAAGCAACCATAGACTTCATGAGGAAGCCTCCCTCGGTACCTCACATTCAGACCCGATAATACGGTGGATTCTCGGACGTAGTCTTAGTACATGTATCTCAGCCGCGCATCAATTTTTTTCCACCTCTTGCATATCACTCCAATTTATTACCTGTATATAGTAGGATTCTGCTGGTGGACTGTTAGTCCCCGAGGCCCACCGTCTGTACAAGTCATTCGACAAATATATGTAGGTTTATTGTTTTGGTGGGAAATTTAAGCCGTACGACGTCGGGCATTACAGGTTAGTTTTCCTGGTTATTCTTGCATTTACCAGTTTTACCCCATGTTGAGGCGTTTACTCCATCAAACGTCCACGATGCTCATCCATTAACATCAGATGAGTGGTTTGAGCTGATCTGTCATCACAGCTCCCGAGTTAGCGTATCTAATTTCGCTTAAGCCGGTGCTAGGGGTCGTGTGGAAACTTCATTGTCTCCACATGAACAGCTGCAATAAAAGCGCGGCGAAGATACTAAGGCTACATCAGAGAATCCATCGAATTTTCGGGTCTGAATGTTAGGCGTCGACTAATGCCTCTCCTTTAGAGTCTATTAGGTTTATTTTTAGTTGCCAGACGTTAATTTGTTCCACCTCTTGCATATTGACAAATATATGTAGGTTTACTGATTTGGTGGTAAATTTAGGCCGTACGATGTCTGGCATTACAGGTTAGTTCCTCCCCCCCACCCCGAGTATTCTTGCATATACCAGCTTTACCCCATGTTGAGGCTTTTAATCGATCAGACGTCCACGATGCTCATCCATTAACATCAGACGAGTTGCTTGAGCTGATCTGTCATCACAGCTTCCGAGCTAGCATAACTAATTCCGCTTAAGCCGGTGCTGGGGTACGTGTGGATACTCCATTGTCTGCACATGAACAGCTGCAATAAAAGCGCGGCTGAGACACTAAGGCTCCATCCGAGAATCCACCTACATTAATTCTCGGGTCTGAATGTTGGGCGTCGCGTTGCTTTTTAGTGCCAGACGTCAATTTTTCCACCTCTTCCATATCGCTTCAATTTATTGCATATGTTCAGGTGGAGACTATGAAGTATCCACTCGGCCCCTACCACCGGCTTACGCGGAATTAGATATGCTAGGCTGGGTAGTGTTGGCCAGGTTGAAACACTTTTGATTGAAACGGTCTCCAGGTAAGTGTTACGTTTATAAGGAAAGAGATGAGTAGCTCGAGCACGATACATCGAATGGAGTTGCCACTGAGCCTGAGAAAATGACGTGGTCACGACTGGCCGACTCCCAACAGGCACCAAAGTGCTGAAAATCTTTTGGGGATTCGCAAGCTATTACAGGTGGTTAGCCACGCAACCTGCAATGGACCTTTGTCATGTTTTTATAAACTCCAAAGCATCATATAATTTCTTCTAAAAAAAGACAGGTTATGATTGGTTGATTGATATTCTCGCACAGAGCACTGAAGGCATAAAAAGCATTTTTAGCCCACCATCACCAGATGGTGGGCTGTTCAAATCACTTTTCGTCCGTGGTCCGTCGTCCGTCCGTCGTCCGTCAGTCCGTCAGTCAGTCAGTCCGTCCGTCCGTAAACAATTCTTGTTATCGCGATTTCTCAGGAACTACTGCACGGATCTTTTTCAAATTTGGTACACAGGTTCCCCTTGGGGTCTAGTTGTGCAAGATACCTTTTATGATCCGATTCGAAAATCCAATATGGCCACAGGGCGGCCATCTTGAATTTCCCCATGAAACCTTGTTATCGCGATTTCTCAGGAACTACTTCATGGATCTTCCTCAAATTTGGTACACAGGTTTCCCTTGAGGTCTAGTTGTGCAAGATACCTTTTCTGATCCAACACGAAAATCCAATATGGCCACAAGGCGGCCATCTTGGATTTCCCCATGAAACCTTGTTATCGCGATTTCTCGGTAAATACTGCATGGATCTTTCTCAAATTCGGTAAACAGGTTCCCCTTGGGGTCTAGTTGTGCAAGATATCTTTTCTGGTCCGATTCGAAAATCCAATATGGCCACCAGGCAGCCATCTTGGATTTCCCCATGAAACCTTGTTATCGTGATTTCTCAGGAACTACTGCATGGATCTTTCTCAAATTTGGTACACAGGTTCCCCTTGGGGTCTAGTTGTGCAAGATAACTTTTCTGGTCCTATTCGGAAATCCAATATGGCCACCAGGCAGCCATCTTGGATTTCCTCATGAAACCTTGTTGTCGCGATTTCTCGGGAACTACTACATGGATCTTTCTCAAATTTGGTACACAGGTTCTCCTTGGGGTCTAGATGTGCAAGATACCTTTTCTGGTCCGATTCGAAAATCCAATATGGCCACAAGGCAGCCATCTTGGATTTGCCCATGAAACTTCGTTATTCCTTTCTCAGGAAGTATTGCGTGGATCTTTCTCAAATTTGGTACACAGGTTCCCCTTAGGGTCTAGTCGTGCAAGATATCTTTTACGGTCTGAATCGAAAATCCAATATGGCCACCAGGCGGCCATCTTAGATTTCCCCATGAAACTTTATCATGATTTCTCAGGAAGTGCAAGATAACTTTTTTGACCGGATTCAAAAATCCAATATGGCCACCAGGCCGCCATCTTGGATTTCCCCATGAAACTTTGTGATCATGAATTCTCAGGCCATCCTGAATTTTCGTATTAATCTTTATTGTCGTATTTGGTAAAGGTCCACCTTGTAGTATAGTTGTGCAAAATGCCCTTTTTTTGGTCAGATTTGAAAATTCAACATGCTCTCCAGGCGGCCATCTTCAATTTCCTGATAAAAATTTCCTCTTGAACCCTTGTTACCGTGTATCTTTAAATCTCCATAACTACGGAATGTGTCTTCCTCACATCCTGTACAGATGTTATAACCCCTTGCATCCTAGTTGTGCATTCATCGTTGTTTAGGTCACATTCGAGACTTCAATAGCCAACAGGTGACCATGTTAAGATCATTTTTTTTTATGAGTGAACAAAAATATAATACACTAGTTGGCAATATGCCTTAAGACCCACGCCCTTAAGGGCCTTAAGAATCACTTTTTGGTCATAATTTTAATTTGTAAGGAAACAAGTTTTCAGAAGTTCCTACAGAGGAGGCTGTTACAAGCGGGGTGCAATCCTGGTAAAATTGCAACAGGCATCCTGACGTCCAGAACAGTCTTCTTAACGTCCCAACAGGCGAAAATTCTGAATTTCCAGAAGTTTATTATTTCTCTGCTACATCTCCAGTAAATCAGTGTCCTCTTTCGGTTGAATTTTTTGTCCTAAATAGCATAAATATATCAATCTATATATTTCTGGAACGAGTATTTCTCGAGGGTTCCAAATATATTATTAAAATTAAAATCGGATGATTAGTTAGTACACTATCGGCTATTGACGGCCACCGAGCTATACTTCCGATGACTGCCGAAGATTTTCTGGAGGTAAAATAATCTCGTTTTCCGTCGAAATAATGACGGTCACTGTTCAGTGTTCCATTGTGAACAGGTCAGATTGATAAATTGTTCAATTATTGTATATTATTCCTTCTCAAACTACTTAAATTATTTTTTAAATGCATGAACAATGATATTTACAACAATTCAGCATGAAATTGCGGCTTTCATCTGCTGTATGACAAGTTGTCTCTCGTCGATTAGAGGTAGGCTACCTACCTGAAAACTCATGATAATCACTGCTTCCGTACATGCAGGGAAAGGTCACATAACCCGCGAAACCCCTCCGAGTGAAGGGTCTTGAACCCCTCATTAGCCATGCCAGTTTTTTTGTCTCTCAAGAAATTACTTCCATATGAAATTAAAATAAACCTTGAAGGGCGTACGAGAACTAATCCCAAGCCCGTAGTGAAGCTTGTCCCACTGTCCCCTACAGATTGGTAGACAGTCACTGGTTTAGGAATATTAATATGTTGTTTCTTATTTTTCTGGTCGTCGCCAATTTGTTTAAAATTGGGCATGAGGCCGAAAATGTATCATTAGCAATATAAACTTAGCAAGAGTTACGTACCAAAGTGAACACAATGCGATTATAACAGATTGTAAACTAATAGACGTTTTAACTGAGCAGACAGCAGTGCCCATCTTAATATTGGCAGGATTTCAACTTGGGGCGTGAGGGATTTCTTCCAACGACAGCTTTGATTGGCTGACTGGAGAGTACCGTATTATTATTATGGGATAGACTTTTATGCCAATTCGGCAGCCATTTTAAAGAAGTAAGTTCGCTGATCAGTTCTCTCGTATTGTTTATTCATAATTGACATAAAATAAATAGTCCCAAGCGTTTTAGCGGACATCACTGAACTACATAACGGATAATTTCATTGATAACACTGATGAAACACGGAAGTACGGTACCGTAATTTGAAATATTGATTTTTTTTTGTGGAGGGCATGCGCTTGCCTTATGTCGCATGTTCAACTGTTCATGTGTACATGCCCAACCCGCACACGCGGCGACCTGTGCTTTTTAGGCCTCACAGAAATGAAACTTGCAACGTGATTAAACTTATCAGGGCAAGCAGAATGTATTTTTTTAATGAAAATTCGTGTAATATTTACAAATAATTATCTGTACCGAACATTATTTACGGCAACGTCACCGCTTGCTGGCCATGTCAGTGCAGTGTCATGTTGTGACGGCACAACAACAACAACAACAACAGCAACAACTGTTTATCCCAGATAATATATTCCGAGACGTTATTGGCGATATTTCGGAGACAATTTATCGTACAGCATTGAAACTTCACATACTATATGAACTAAAAAATACTAATTTTCCCCCCATATTTCATTAAAATCTGTTGGGAGTTGACGAAATCACCAATACCTACCATCCCGTTATTTGGGGCTACGATGACGTTGATCTGGCAATGTTATATCATGCAGACTTAACCTACATGTACAAATCTCCCATCTAATTCTTGTTTTCGCGATTTGTTGAGGAATTTATTGATACTTTGGAATAGAATTGGTACTTTTTATATGCCCGTCAATTTTGACGGGATGTATTATGGTATGGCGTCGTCCATCCGTAAACTTCTTTTCAACGGAACTCATCCTAGAGTTTTCTGTGGATTCTTTTGATATTTGGTGCAAATGATCGCCACCATGTGTAGATGCACAGGAACTTTTCTTTGCTCGATTTGACGTTTTTTTTTAGTTACTCCCCTTGATTTTGATCTGAAATCCTTGTATTTGGCACCCACTGTCTTCGGCAACTCAACTCGTACTAGAGTTTTAAATGGATTCTTCTGAAATTTGGTACACATGATTGGTGCCATGTGTAGATGTGCACAAAATTTTTTCGGCTCGATTTAATGTTTTCTTGAGTTATTCCCCTTGATTTTCGTCTGAAATCCTTGTATTTGGCATCTACTGTCTTCGTCAAAGCAACTTGGCTCAGAATTTTCAATGGATTCTTCTGCATTTTGATACACATGATCGGTACCATGTGTACACGTGCACAAACTTTTTGTGGCCCAATTACACGTTTTCTTCAGTTGCTCCCCTTGATTTTGGTCTGAAATCCTTGTATTTGGCACCTACTGTCTTTGTCAACGCAACTCGTCCCAGGGTTTTCAATGGATCATTCTGAAAATTGGTACACATGATCGGTATCATGTGTAGATGTGCATGAAGCTTTTTCGGCCCGATTCCACGTTTTCTCGAGGTACATGTACTGTCCTTGATTTTAGTCTGAAATCCTTGTATTTGGCACCCACATGATTTGGTACACATGATCGGTATCACATGTAGATGTACACAAACCTTTTTCAGCCCGATTCAACATTTTCTTGGGTTACTCCCCTTGTTTTTTGTTTGAAATCATTGTATTTGGCACCTGCTGACTTTGTGAACGCAACTCATCCCAGAGTTTTCCATGGTTTCCTCTAAAATTTGGTACACATGATATCATGTGTAGATGCGCATGAACTTTTTCGAACCAATTCGACGTTTTCCTGAGTTGAGCTCCCCCCCCCCCCTTGATTTTAGTGTGGAAACCTTTTAGCTGGAATCCTTTTATTCGTCCTAGGGGTTTCATTGCATTCTTTTGAAATGATTGGTGCACATGTGTACAAACTTTTTTCGAGTTGATTCCACAGTTTCTTTAGTTGCTCCCCTTGATTTTGGTCTGAAATCTTTTATTTGCTGCCTACTGTCCTCATGAATGCAACTCGTCCCAGACTTTTGAATGGATTCTTTTGCAATTTGGTACATATGATCGGTATCATGTGTAGATTTGAACAAACTGTTTTTGAGCTGATTCGATGTTTTCTTCAGTTACTCCCCTTAATTTTAGTCTGAAATCCTTGTATTTGGCACCTACTGTTATTTTGACCCCATTCATCAGGCTAATGAGCTTACTTTTGCAACTTATACTAACACAAATTTTGTTCTAAAGTTACTGATACATTCATAAGCGTATACCGGGGTGGGGGGATATCCACTCCTGCAGAGTAGGAGTAACTTGCCTACACCACTTTATACAACAATGATGACTTATACATGAACAGTATTATGACTATTGCAACAATACAAACAACATGCAGTCCAGGTAGAGTCATTGCATTGTTAACCTTTGTCTATAAAAATATTCAGGAGATAAAATTGTTGTTTATCAACTGCATATTTTTATGGGGGTATTTTGGGTTCAATTGAAAACTTATTAGCTTATCTCCTGTGTGAAGTTCCAATATCGTCAAATAAATTGCCTCTGAAATATCGCCGAAAATATCTCGCATATATTATCTGGGACAGACAGTAAATTTGTCAAATTGTCACCATCATACGTTGACATTAGCCTTACAAGTTTTTGTGGATGTATATGTTTCACAGCATGGGAGGGAAACGCAAATCTTCAAGGCGACAGGCTGTGCAACAGAAATCACGGATGAGACAGAGGAGGGCGGAGAAATCTCATTCGTCATTCCATGGTCTGGAAGAACCATCCCTTCTGGAGGGAAAATCTTCAAATGCCCAGAGGTTGACAACTCCTCAGGGAAGTCTGTCCATCCCACACGGGGATGTCCCACCGAGGTCTGATTCGCATCCGTGCGTCTGTACACCATCGAGTGTGCCACCATCAGCTACACCGGATAGTAGAATTGATGGTGCAGGGCAGACGACCGCCACTGACTCGGAACCTTCCGTTTGCACCTCACCGAGGGTGCCATTGCCACCGTGCAATGCAGTGGTGTCGAAATTATGTACAAAAGTTGCAAGTACTGAGAACAAACGAACAAATCAAACCACTTCAAGAACTATGAACAAGCTATTGAATAAATCTATTACAACCACTGAACATACAAAACCATGCAAACCTTGCATACCTGAACTTCCTGTTGATAAACAAATGGACAAAATATTTGTTTCAACACATGACACTCATCATGATGATGTTGTAGATGCTGAAGGAGAACATGAATCAGCAAAAATGTGTCCGGGTATGATTTCACAACATAGATTCGAAGGAAACACAGATATTTCGAGTTTGCCAGTACCAATACAGGGTCATTTCGACCAAAGCCATCCAAGATTTCAGGACAATGCTGGTAAACAGTGTGTAATAAATAGTCTATCAGCTCTCATATACAGTCAAGAGAAACCAACAACAATTTGGACATCAAATGACGTAGACAATATACTTGTAAATGGAAACGAAATGTATGAATTTTTGCAGCGAAGTAGCACAATCCATCATGAGCTCCTATCCATTAATGACATTCGTGGGTCAGTGGAATATACAAATGGTAATCTGTACAATTTCGCATTTCAAGAATCACTGATGGGAACACTGTGCAATACAAGAGAAAACCTAGATGAACTGCAGTTCTTAACACTGGCTGAAGCATTACATGTTGCTTTACTTCAAAACAGTAGCGATGCTGCTATTGTAACATTCAAAGGAAGTACATTTATTGTAATTAAGCAGAATAACATTTACTGTGTTAGCGACTCTCATTCTAGAAACTTGACTGGTTCTGTTGATCCAAATGGATCAAGTATTGTGCTGCATTATAGTGACATACACGATGTATTTGAACATTGTCTTCGTCTAGCACAATCAATGGCTTATCGGGCAGATGATCTTTTCGAAGTAACAGCCCTCAAGATATTGAGAATAAGTTCAGACATTTGTACTGATCAGACACCAAAGAGTTTTGACAAGACTACAGGATTGACTGAAGAAACGGCAAATGATAGACTTCTGTTATATTTTCAAGATCAGAAAAAAAGACAAATATTAAAGAAGAAAAGTTCTTCAACTGACCATAAAAGTGACAAAACAATACATTCTTGTACACGGCGAGAGTACATGCGTATGTACATGAAGAAAATGAGACAAAGAAGTTCAAAGAAAAAAATATTGAAAGAATCTGACAAAAGACGCAAATCAAGTGCTAGAGAAAAATATCCACAAAAGCACAGATTAATAGATGTCCGAAGTAAACGGAAATCTAGGGAAAATGAACCAGAAAAGTAAAGAGTAATAGATGTTCACAGTAAACAGAAATCTAGGAAAAATGAACCGGAAAAGCAAAGAGTAATAGATGTCCAAAGTAAACGGAAATCTAGAGAAAATAATCCGGAAAAGCACAGGGTAATGAATGTTCACAGTAAACGGAAATTTAGGGAAAATGAACCGGAAAAGCAAAGAGTAATAGATGTCCAAAGTAAACGGAAATGTAGAGAAAATGATCCGGAAAAATACAGGGAAGTGTAGAGAAAATGATCCGGAAAAGCACAGGGTAATGAATGTTCACAGTAAACGGAAATCTCGAGGAAAAGATCCGGAAAAGCACAGGGTAATCGATGTGCACAGCAAACGAAAAGCAAGGAATGATCCAAGCTTCTCAGTGATTGAAAAACAAAGTAAGAGGACAGCCAGGGAAAAAGAACCGGAAAAGCACAGAGTAATAGATGTCCAAAGTAAACGGAAATCTAGGGAAAAAGTTCCGGAAAAGCACAGGGTCATAGATCTGAAATGTAAGCGGAAAAGATTCACAGTTTTTAGAACAAGAAAGATTGTTGAAGAAAAAAGCTAGACTTGATCCATTGTTTTTACAAGCGGAGTCAAAGGCAGATTTGACCAGAAAGAGACAGCTGCGACAGGATAGAACTTTCCTCACGATTGAAAGAATGAAACAATATGAAAGAAGAAGGCATGTTACACAAGAAGAAAAAGCCTCGGACAGAAAACGAAAATCAGCAGATCGAAAGAGCCAACAGTATTTTCAGCATGAAAAAGAACAATGTAAAAAAAGACGTTTCGGACATGATATAGACGGATGTATCAATGTTTTCTATAAAAAGACAGAAAAAGGACCAGAATATGTATGTACCTGTTGTCATCAAACATGGTTTAGAGAAAGCGTAACAGAGAGTTGTCCTGTTCCTATATTTCAAACATATAAAGATTTCTATACAGGATACAAATCTGTAGATGGAAAGGAATGGCTTTGTCACACATGCTTATCCACATTAAAGAAATGTAAAGTTCCAAAACTCTCTGTTGCCAATGGGATGACCTGGCCTGATAAACCCCACGAGTTGAACTTGCACCCTCTCGAAGAACGGCTTGTAGCACTTAGAATACCATTTATGCAGATAAGAGAATTACCACGAGGTGGACAGTATTCAACAAAAGGCAATGTAGTCAATGTCCCGATTGACATTCAGCCGACACTGAATGCATTACCAAGACAAATGGATGAACATTTCACAGTTTCTGTAAAACTCAAGAAAAGACTCAAGTACAAATCGTGTGTGTTTTCTGAAAATGTGCGACCAACTGTTGTACTCACAGCTTTACACTGGCTTATGAATAATAGTGAGCTGTATAAGAATTCTGGTCTGGCAATTGATGAGAATTGGGTTAACGAGACTACCAATAGTGCTCAAGAAATTGTTCAAGAATTTACCAGATCACAAAACTTAAACGGCGGACTTGCACATAGTTGTTCAGACACTGCAGATGGTAAACAATCTGAAATTGTTTATTCAGAAGCATTTACTGATCCTGAAAACGAGTTAGAAAACCAAGATACATTGATCGAAATCCATGAAGATGATCGCATTCAAGGCAATTCCGACACACTCATCGACCAAACAAATCTTGATACCAACAAAGGCCTAGTTTTAGCACCTGGCGAAGGACAACAACCACTTAGCATTTATCATGATAAAGATGCCGAAGTACTCTCTTTTCCAACAATATATTGTGGACAGAAAAGATTAGAAAACAATGACCGGCAGGTACCTGTATCTTACAGTGACGTTTCAAAATGGGAACTGCGAAGTGTTGATCGAAGAGCCGCAACATGTGTTCCAAATCTCTTTTTCAAACTGAACAAAATACAAAGGAAACAAGTGGTTGATAAAGTCAACTTAGCTGTTCGAAGGAAGAAAAGTGAAGGAAAGAAAATTACAGCAAAAGAAGCACGAAACCCTGAAATTGTTGACAAGATAGTTAACTTGAATGAAGGTTACTACATTTTTAGAACACTTCGTAATTCTCCAGCATACCTTTCTTCAAGAAAAAAGGATGTATTTGCTATGATTAGACAATTGGGACTCCCAACATGGTTTATGTCATTATCTTCGGCTGATACTCGTTGGACAGAGTTACTTAAAACTTTAGCTGTCTTAGCTGGTATGCCGTGTTCCGATGAAGACATAGGAAATATGACATGGTCTGACAAAGTCAAACTTGTTCAAAAAGACCCTGTAACAACGTCCAGGTACTTTGACCACAGAGTGCAAGTATTTGTAAACACTGTACTTAAGAGTGACCACTCTCCAATTGGAACGGTTACAGATACATTCCAACGCATTGAATTTCAAAATCGAGGCTCGCCACACACTCACATGATAGTATGGACAGAGAATGCACCAAAATATAATGTGGATTCTGAAGACGACATTGTTCAGTATGTTGACAAATATGTGACTTGTTCCCTGGATGTCGAGGAAGACCTACGAGACTTGGTTCAACTGCAAATTCATAAGCATTCGAAAACATGCAAGAAAGGTGGTAGATCTGTCTGTCGATTTGGCTTTCCCCTTCCACCACTTCAAAAAACAATGGTCTTAGAACCACTAGAAAATGATGTTGAGGAGTACAGGAAAAAATACTCAGAAATACATGCTAGAATGAACGAGTTCAAGGACGGATGTGATATGTCATACGAACAATTTCTGAAAGATGTTGTGCAAATGGAAGAATCAGAATATATTAAATGCATACGAAGCTCTCTCAAAGGACCCAAGGTGTTTTTGAAAAGAAAACCATCAGAGATGCGTGTGAATTATTACAATAAAGTTGTGCTTAGCGCATGGAGAGCAAACCTGGACATACAATTTGTACTTGACCCCTATGCCTGTGCAATGTACATTGTTTCCTATATCAGCAAATCACAGCGAGGTATGAGTACTATGCTAGAGCAGGCGTCTAAAGAAGCAACAGAGGGAAATATGGATCTCAAGAGGCAGGTTCGACATATTGGAAACCAGTTCCTTAATTTTGTTGAAATAAGTGCCCAAGAAGCATCATATCTGGTGTTACAGATGCCACTGACACGAGCATCTCGTGAAGTAGTATTCATCAATACATCTCCTCCAGACCAGCGAGTTTTTCTCTTAAAAAATGAAGAACAGTTGGAACAGCTTCCAGATGACTCCACAGACATTGCATCTGACAACATCATCAAGAGGTATGCAAAAAGACCAAAAAAAATCGAAAAATACTGCCTCGCTGATTATGTTTCCGAGTTAGAAGTGAAGTATAGACAAAAGGAACCTACTTTTGAAGTTGAATGCAATGATGATGATAAAGGTCATTTACCCTCATCTGACAATAACGTTGAGACCGACAGTGATACAGAGTTCGGTGATACAAATATTGTGATGAAATTGCGAGGTGGCATAACAATCAGAAAAAGGAGGAACCCAAAGGTAATACGATATGTAAGATACAGCAAGAGCACAAATTCTGAGAACTTCTACAGAGAAAAACTTCTTCTGTTCATGCCATGGAGAGACGAAAACAAAGATCTTAAAGGTGGATATGACACATATGAAGGTCATTACCAAAATAGAAGTGCAGACATTTTACCATTGCTGCAGAAATACGAACACCATGTTGAAGAATTAGATCTAGCTAGGCAACAAGCTGAACAAGACCTTTCCACAGAGTTTGACATTTTAGCACCTAACACTGAACAAGTGCAAGCAGAAGATGCTGAGCAATCTACCAGTCAGTCAGAGGACTTTATCCACTTTATTCCCCCGACACAATCCCAGAGCACAGCAGATATTGGTCAAGATCTTGATTTACCTGGTACCTCTGTATCCGTTGAAACAAATTCAGTACTGCTTCCAGATGATGAATACCGGGCTTTGCTCCGATCTCTTAACATTAAACAACGAGAATTTTTCAATCACGTTATACAATGGATTTCTACAAAGACTGACCCACTTTACGCATTCCTCTCGGGAGGAGCGGGTGTTGGAAAATCAGTAGTAATACAAGCTCTCTACCAAACACTACATAGACTTCTAAATTCCAAAGATGGAGATGACCCGGATACTATAAAGATCTTACGAACAGCATTCACAGGAAAGGCAGCTTACAACATAAATGGGTAACAATAGCCTCTGCTTTCCACAAGAAAATGTTCCAAACACAACAGCATATGTACAGTGATGAGCTAAATACATTTCGAACAACTTACAAAGACCTTGCTGTTATCATTATCGATGAAATCTCCATGGTTGGTAACAAGCTCTTCGCTTTCATGCATGACCGACTGCAAGAACTAACCGGTACAAAACGAGATTTCGGAGGGATAAGTATAATAGCTGTCGGAGACTTCTATCAATTATGTCCTGTAGCAGATTCATGGATCTTCTCTGATTTGTCTGTCGGTCTAGCAAGCAATTTATGGAAAAATCATTTCCAAATATTTGAACTCACCGAAATCATGAGACAAAAAGATGACTTGCCATTTGCTGAGATGTTAAACAGGTTAAGATTCAATCAACTCCTACCAACGGATAAAGAAATTATCACATCTCACATGATTTCTACAACGTCTGCAGACTATCCAAGGAAAGCTCTGCATTTATTCACAGAGAACAAGAAAGTTGATAACTTCAACAGCACCTTGATTCAAGATCTGAAAACTATAAAAGTAGACGTCTTCGCCGATACGGATATTATATCCCCCGTGAACATAAACAAAGAGACTAAGATTCACATGGTAGAAGAAATTAATAAGAAAGACAAACTCAGCCAAACTGGAAACCTGCCTAGTGTGCTGAAACTTGCGGTTGACATGACATATGATGTAACAGTCAATGTTGACGTCGATGATGGATTGACAAATGGTGCATCAGCAATTCTGAAACACATCGAGTACAAAGGAACATCTAAGAGACCAGCCATTGTATGGGTTCTTTTCACCGACACAAACATTGGTAGTAAAAGAAGAAAACAATATAAACATCTCTATCATACAGATATTGATCAGCAATGGACACCAGTATTTGAAACGAAACGGACATTTCTTCATAACAAAAAAACTTATCAGAGAATCCAATTTCCACTTGCCCCAGCTGCAGCTAAGACTGTTCACAAAGCGCAAGGCGCCACAGTTGACGAAGTTGTTGTAGATCTAAGCTCCAGTTATAAACCACCACATGTTCATTATGTTGCACTGTCTCGAGTTCGCAAATTAGCAAACTTGCACATTCTTGACTTCAATGAGAAAGCATTGAAAGTGGATGAAAAGGTACATCAAGAAATGGAAAGGCTTTACAAGAATCCACTTCAGTTATGTTATACACCTCTGTACAGTATTGACAACTCCCAGGTAAAACTACTGTTTAACAATGCTAGATCCCTGCATTTACATATAGACGATATCAAGAGTGATCCAAATGTACAGAATGCAGACTTAATTGGAATTTGTGAGACACGTCTTGTAAATACAGACCGAGCTGATCATTATGAACTGCCAGGGTTTCAAATGTATAGATTAGATGAAGCTCGGCCATCCAACACGACCAGACCATTTCATGGACTTGTCGCATACATAAAGGATGATATAACTGTGAAGAAGATCAATTCTCACATCTATGATAACGTTGAATTTATCTTCATAGATGCACAAATCAAAAGAAATGATGTTCAAGTTATATTCCTCTACAAAACACAAAAACTGTCAGATATACAACTACAACATGTTGTACGCAACAATATCCAGCCATTCATAAATACACAGAAACCGACTTTCTTTCTTGGAGATTTTAATATGAACTTGCTGGAGAAAGATAATACATTTGTACAATTCATGGAACAGGAATTAGCACTTACCCAGTTAATCACTGAACCTACAACTGTAAATGGGACATTACTCGACCACGTCTACACCAATGAGAAGAGTGTGCAGGCTGGCGTAATACCAAGTTATTGGTCTAACCATCGACTTGTATTCTGTGCATTTACATCCGTTCTTTGAAAGTCATCTCTTTATCAGCCAACATATTTCTCAGCAAATCCGACAACAATCACAAATGAAAAAACAACGAATTTCTACACGAAAACAAGAACGAATTAGAGCATATTACAAATTTACTATATGAATTCTAATACATCGATAATTCTAAGCATCTACTCCCTTAATCCATAATCTGACGTCCAATAAAGGAGGGTCCCCGTTCATAGCCAATGACCAAATTAGTGTGATTTGTCACTTTTGAGCATCATATTACAAATATGTCAAATGCAGACAATTTACATCGACTCGAGGCTCCTGGCACAATTCAAGCCAGTCCTCGAGTTACACCCTACCAATGTCCATGGGTGGCCTGCATGGGCATCTCCAAGATGCCTTGACTTTGGCATCACCAAGATGCCTTGAAATGGGAAACGTGAAGAAGAGATAGAGATCACCAGGATGCTCTGACGAGGTGTCGATTCCTGTACTTCATCGTTGTAGTGTCTTCTGACAAGTGAGTACAACCCTTCCGTTCATTCTATTACGTCACCAACATCAGGTAGTTCGCATACATTTCATTGCAATTTTTTTTTTTCGTCTACAGTAATGGTAAGTTATAGCCAGAAAAAAAATTAAAATATAATTATTCCCTTCTCAATCTGTGACATGTCATACATGAATCAGTTGCGAAAAGTGCGACAAGTTCCATAGTCTAAATCAATACATAACAGCATCTATTCCTTGAGAGTTTTCACAAATTTTTTTCTTCAAATTTGGTACACAGGTCGCCATTGCTATCTGTTTATGCAGCATGTGTTTTTAGTCCCATTCAAAAATTTAATATGTATCCTTCTCTCAGATATATGACCCTCGGCTGCTTTCCAACAGGAAAACCTCAACCTGCGATATCCTCTGTCTCTATGGGTGTAACAGATGTCCGAGCCCTCCCCATTCAGCTAAGGTTCATGACAGGAACCTGTGTACTACAGTCAAACAGAGTTTGGCCGTGTTCAACCAGTTTGCTGTGGATCCAACCTGCCAGTTGTGCTCCCATATACATATTCTTGTCACGTGCGACATCCTTCAGGACACCAGAGACAAATTCCTTGCCCTGATTTACAAAACTGTGTGGACCGAGTGGCGAGTGCCTCGAAGACCATAGAGACATATCAACGGCTCCAGAGGATATATCTGCCTTTATCATAGACCCTTCATCTCGTCTGAGCGACCCTGGGTGTGTCGCAAATGTGATGGGTGGTCTTAGGCGATACCTGTACACTCTTCATTATCAGAGAACTGAACTCTTGAACGCTCTGTGATGTCATCTGTAACATTTCACTCCAAATGACATTCAACACCTTCCAGCATATTCTACTTTATTTTTTATATCCCTTAATTGACTTTCACTTATAACACTCCCAGCATTGGAGGTCCTCCTAAACACAGAAGGAATCTATGAACTATGGCCACCTATCTCCCTTCATCAATTTCACATTCAACCCTTGTTACCAGACATTTCATCTCGTCGCATTTGCCGACAGGGTGACCGCGACTTTATGATTTCTTAATAAATCCATATTAAACAACAAATTGTTCCTATTTATTTGCTGGGTAACAGCAGACCTACTTTGTGTCTTTGCCATTGCAGAAGTAAATTGCAGTGCGGCAAAGAAGTATCGATGTCCCATGTATTGAAGGTATACGTCCGCCATTCCCCTACTAAAACAGTTCTTTCGAAGACATTCGTCCATGAACTTTCATTAACATGAAACGTTTCATTCTCGGAGAACATTGTTTCACAAAACATTCACATCGCAATGTTAAGGAGGTACGCCCTACGGATTGGTTTAAATTTTAACTGACATAAAATATAAACAGCATAACTGCTTGCGCATATTACTTTCCTCTCATATTTAAAGACGATACCATTTCTTCCCGCCCTTCCCAAAATAATCCCCTGTTTATCAAGTCATTTCCTTGAAAAATAAAGACTAAAGTCATTGTTTAATATACTGTCCCCTTTTCGATCTTTTTCACTCAAATTCAAAATTCTGCAAACAAAATTACAAATCAATGGTTTGTTCTTGGTAACAATGGACAAAAAAATCCTCTTGTTATTAGCTTACAATTATTGGACAATGGTGGGCGCCAAGATCCTTCAGGATCTCTCGTTCATACATATAATAATAATTCTTTATTTCAGAACGAGATGGTCTATAGAATGAACAAATAAATAATTACGTGACCGACAAAAGACAAATCAGTGGTGCGTTACATAGATTTTGAGAGACAGACTAAACGCGATGCCCAAGATAAATCGGAAAGCCGCAAATTTGTAAGCAAGAAGTTGTCTGACGATATAAGTCAGTTATGTAAAGAGTTAATCTGGAGTCGAATAACCTTATTAAAGCTGGGTGCCTCGGATGTTACACATAGGTATCCTATTTGTGAAGGTATCTGTCTACAAGGATACGTCTATAACAAACAATACGCGTTCAAAATGCAAACTGAACATTCGACGATTGCCAGAAACTATTTATAGGGTAGAGTGTCATAGATGCTTCCTCTCTTACATGTATCCGCATTTTCACGTTGGTGGTTGTTGTAAAGTTTTACAATGAAAGTTTGTACTTTCAGATCAAAAGATAGTCAACTTGGGACTGTCGGTAAAGCCGAGAATGAGGGTGGGGATACTTGTAGTATTGAAAAATGCGGGTTTCGCAGTGTTGAAAGTCTCAATAATAACGTCTGATCATGTACCAGCAAGTTGGTGTGCTGATTTGGCATCGCTACAAGGCTTTGATACATGCGGTGAATTAAATTGAGCTACGTTGCATTTCATATAATATACGTCGCATTATATCCTTTGTTTGATGCAGTTAATTCCAATGGTCGAAAGTGGCCATATTTATAGTTGACTGTGCCGGTTAAGATTCACAATTACTATCAAATCGCGGGTAGGTTTACTATTATTGTAAAAATCTATAAGAATTGTGCAGTTTGTTGTCAGTGCGTTTGTTTCGACTCGATAAAAATAGTTTTTGTCAGTTTTGTATTCTGTCTTCGTCCAGAAAATGCTCAAGGGTGTTTAGCCGCACTTTCCCCATCCCCATATGCCGAAGACAAATCCGTATGACAATGGTGAAATATGTGAAGGTCCCTTGCGTGCGTTCTAAAGTGGGTGATATAATTCACAAAGGACTATATTGAAGACAAAGTTCAGCTCTTTAGCCAGATGCTACATCATATAAACAGTCATTCGATGGATTAACCTATCTGCAAAATGTCTTTTTATACTGCATGCATTTTTCCTGGCGGTGTTATGAAATATGATATCCGTGGTCGGAATTTCAAAGATTCTTGCCGTCAAATCTGTACATGACTAATTATGAGAAGGTTGATTTTCGATATATTACTTGTTATGGTGTATTGAGGTGGGGTCACCTATAGGTACCTGAACGTAAACATGGTAAATGTAGTCGGAATGACTTCGTGTAATGCCGTCGTGAGGAATATTCAGTCGGTGATTGATTAGATGATTTGACAACCACGTGACTACTTTGGAGACGATTTCTTGCAAACGAAATCATAATCAACTGGATCAACCCATCGTCTTTCCTAATCTACCAATGTATACATATACGCATTTGATCCTGATTTGCGATGAAGGCTTTCAGGATATATTGGCTCAATGGGTATCCAGTTGTTCTCAATGGATAATAAGAGGATTTCGGTCGAGAATCTATCATGTGTTGGTATTCCATATACGCGTGAGTTATGGTGCCCATACATCCAGAAATTTAAAATCCCTTAAAACACATTTGTGACGTCAATTTATTGTCTCAACGCTCCATTATTTTTAAGGAATGGAGAGTTGCTCGAACATTGCTTTCTACGGAATGGAGAGTTACGTTTGCTAGAACCTGTACCAGTTTTTTCAAGAGAAACACACGCAATACACTATCCAGTACATATACTAATGTTGTGATAACGCACATATACGACATAAGATTACTAAGCTATGTATCTGGTCGGGGGGTTATGCAAATAGGCTCAAAATGACCCCAATATGACAAACTGTACAGTCACGGAGCTTCAGCTCTTCATTTGTTGTCGTTCCGGAGATAGCGCAGAAAGTTTGGTGGTGGGGGGGGATTATTTTGCCTCCCCCCAGGCCTGGTAGGATTAATGTCACACTCAAGGTTATTTCAATCACATGGTGACAGCCAGTTCGGTTGGTGGAGGAAGAGTACCCGGAGAGAATCACCGCCCATTAGCAAGTAACTGCTGCAATTTACCAGCGGGCACGAATCCGTGCAGGTTCAGCGGCGTGAGGCTAGCGGCCTCCAGCGATGCACCTTAGACCACTTGGCCACAGACGTAGAAGTGGGAATATATTGTCATATTTTACCCCAATCCCTTTTTCGATTTTTTTTTTCACAAGTTCCGTGGACAGTTATAATTCCTCTAGTACACTACCTACCCATGTATTAGACTGGCCCCCACCATAGGAGGATGTGTCTGTGTATGATCTAACAAGACAAAATCGCTATGAAAAATTGTATATTCTATGTGTTGAAGTTCATCCTAAAATAAGCCATTTTTCTGTTTAGGATGATGGACTATATCGCTGAGCCTCGGCGTTCAAGAACAAAGAATAAAGTTGTATAGAATGCTAGAATGGCTGTCCGATAACGATTCTGTATTCGAGTAATTTCTAGATCTGCAAAAGTCCGAAAATAACCACAAAGCCTTCCATAGTGATTTTGCGTATGTACGAGAAATGAGATCGCTAAATTCCTAAAACTTATCACACACCATTCGTAAATAATGATGCAGCTCTCGGTCTCTTTGCCGTGTTGATCCAAATAATTTTCTCGAGCAAGCCATACTATAAACACACAGTTTTGTACCATGGACAAAATCCTTTAACTCTACCTGGCCTGGAGGCCAAAATGCCCCCCCCCCCCCGTACCAAACTTTCTGTGCCATTTCCGGAACGACAAAAAATGGAGAGCTGAAACTCCTTGCCTTTATATTTTATCATATTTGGGTCATTTTTTAGCCTATTTGCATAACCCCCCGAGCAGAGGATCAATAGAAAATTCCAGATGACGGCCAGGTGGGGTACCAGAAAGTGATGTTTTTTGTCATATGTCTTCAAAATTTCTGCTTTTCCGCGGTGAAAAGTGGACACAAACTATTTTATTTCACATCACATTAATATTTACTGATTTATCATGCAGTTTTTGCGGAGAAATTGCATAAACAAAAAATTCGGAAAATCTGACCGAAAAATCGATCGAAAAATGCCCACTTGAAAATGACGTCACTGTGACATCATCAAAACAGCCATCTTGGATTTTTTTTACATTTTCTGGTAGAGCTTGACCCAAGGGTATAGTGTGGTAAGTTTCAGGTCCCTACCTCAAGGGGTAAGAAAAATAATTTGGGGAGCCATTTCGCCTCCCCCCCCCAGGCCACAATAGGTCCCAAAAAGCCCAGACCAGATAGGGTTAACGTGAGCAATATGATTTATATTCATCACTCCTGATGAAGGGACCTAAATACAGAGAGCCGAGAAGAATAAATATGAAAGCCGACCAGAAGATAGTCCTGTCTGCATTGGAGCAACAGTAGGTTACTGATTAGTCTGAGCTAGAAAAAGTTGAACCTACAATACTCGTTGATTGGCTGGACCTCACCAAGCAAAACAAGTACTGAGAAACCTAAATTCGCAAGAAGTTCTTGCAAATCTCCAGAGTAAATTCGCCATAGTCCCAGCAGACAAAGTTTCAAATAATATAATATTCATATGTAAATATTACTATTACATGATGCTGGTCAAACATATCATCAAATATGTCTACTTACTCCCAAGCTGCATTTACTCTGGAAGATTTATTTAACAATCACAAAACGTTTCTGAAAGAAAAAGGTATTTGTCTTCCAACCAATCATAACGACATATTAAAAGTATACTGGATTCCCAAGATGCATAAATCACCATACAAAGACTGCTGGTTCTAGAAGCTGCACCACCAAGCTTCTTTCAATCCAGTTGACGAGGCCCCTTTAGGAGGTACAAGCATTTTGGGAACGGTATTGCACCACTATTTCTAAAACTCTGGCGTTGAATGTATGTGGATATTGAAAAACTCAAAATATCTTACGGAACAACTTAATGCTAAAGGTCACATACTGTACAGACATGTAACCACAGCATGGGATTTCTCGACTCTCTATTCTGCAATCCCTCATCAGGACCTTATTGACCGCCTAAGTTCATTAATAGCTGTGTTCAAGAAAACTGCTCGCAGATATATTAGTATCAGTAGCCATAAAGCATTCTTTAGCTTCAGTACATACAAGGGATATCATTCGTGGGATATTTCTCTGTTTATAGAGTTGCTTAAATTTGCTTGAAATATAGGTATTCCAATGGATACTAATTGTGCACCCCTCTTGGCTTATCTATATCTGTTCTCTTATGAATATGGCTATATGCAGGCGCTTTTAAAAACCGATCAATTCAAAGTCCGTTTCCTCTCATTCACCAAACGTAATATAGACGGGCTTCTCGCTGTGGATAATCGCTATATAAATGACACAGTGAAGAATATATATCCACCTTCACTGTATTTGAAGGAAACTACATATAACTCTACTGGCACATCATATTTAAACCTATATCTCTATAAAAATGAAGCGGGCCTTCTCCCTCGTCGAATTTATGGCAAAAAAGATGACTACAATTTCGACACCGTTAACTATCCCTTTCTGGACATTAATATTCCAGTGCGACCTGCATATGGCGTATACATATCTCGCCTAGTAGCATTTGCTAGATCCTGTGTTAAATGTGACGATTTTAATCAACATCACAAGAAATTGTTGCAGAAACTTATAAAACAGGGCGATACCACCAAGCTCCTCCACTCAAAGTTTCTCAAATTTGGCGATACATACTGCATGTTGATAGCAAAATACGAGCGTAGCGTGCAAGATCTATGGCGTTACGTTTAGTAACTTGCGTCTAATTCCGCTTAACCCGGGGCTAGGGGCCGTATGAACCTATGTACTTCAAGATTTTCATGGTGCTCATATGAACAGTCACAATCAAAGCGTGACTGAGATACATCATTCTCTAGATGACTTTACAACGAATATCATATGGATTAAGAATACTGATCAGCGATACGAATTCAATATTTCTGGAACATCATCATGTCTTGTCGGCGTCATTGCAAACTGTTGAACGCTTCTCTCTTGCAGGAAATTAGCCTATGTTTATGTATACTATGATTGTCTTTTTGAATTTGGTGCTAATGCTGTTATATGGACTATGAAAAGGTCTTTGGATTATGAACGCGGATATCCTTTAATGGCCGACGACTGATTTATGAATGACGGACCAGACGCCTGTAATTATAAAAAATTATTGAGTTTTCAGCGGTAAATGACGCAAGTGTTGCACAAATGCTCACTCAGTTCTTCACTTCGAATAAAATAGGATACTGAGTTTCGTTTGAAAGGTATGACGGGGGACCATGGGGAGGGGGGGGTGCATAACAGTGTTTGGTAAATTACATTGCCCAATTACACACTGAGATATCGGGACGATTTCGGGTGACGTTGGGGTATTTGCCTTCCACACGGACAATAAACAGTAATGCCCTTACCCACCCCTTAACTTCAGACACCTCCCTCCTCAACCACTATCCGTGGTAAACCCCAGAAATATTCACCACAAGTCATACAACTTGCTGGATGTACCGAGTAATTAATTCGGTTTGTCTAATATCAAGAATTGTTTTTGACAGGGGATCTCCTTGGTGTGCTGGACTATCTCCTCAGTTTAAGTGCTCTGTTCAAATGAGCTCACATTCCTGAGAGCAATGGACAATCAATATTTATATCCCCCCCGCCCCCAAATCCTTTTCACAGCGTAGCCCATGCATCATTCTAGCAAACTAATTTATTCCATCTCCGAATAAAATGGCACATCGACAATTTAATTTAATTTAATGCAATATGGGAGAGGACGCGATGATTTAACATGACCTGGTAAAAACAAACGGTGGATTGGAGTGATATGCAAGAGGTTGGAAAATTAACGACGTCTGTCAACTAAAAAGAAAAGCTTCCCTCGCCGCTTAACATTCAGACCCGAGAATACGATGGATTCTCGGACGTAGCCTTTGTATCTCAGCCGCGCTCTTATTCCAGATGTTCATGTGCAGATTATGAAGTATCCACACGGCCCCTAGCACCGGCTTAAGCGGAAGTAGATACGCCTGCTCGAGAGCTGTGATGATAGATCAGCTCAAAGAAATAACTCCCCTGATGTTAATGGATGAGCATCGAGGACATCTAATGGAATAAACGCCTCAACATTGGGTAAACATGGTAAATGCAAGAATACCCCGAAAAACTAACCTGCAATGCCCGACGTCGTACGGCTTAAATTTCACACCAAAACAATAAATCTACATATTACCGATGTGTAGTAACAACGTACAGCGTTCGTCGTAAGGAGGCACAACGCTACTATAAGCGAGGCCATTAACATGAAGTGGTCAATAGCAATCAACGCACTCCTTACAATATTACGTTTGGGATGTTGCGGCTGGTTCTGGCACGCATCTGTGGAATAGGCGATCTGAAGTGACTTGAGTTGAAAACGCAAATGAAAATGCTATTAGCATTTATAGTATCAGCGATCATGTCGCTGGATCTGCGGTGAATCTTCACTGGAATGTACTCAATTGGATGAGCAAAATGGAAGGACTTGAAGGGCCACTTACAAACATTGACTGGACGTCAGGTCTTCAACCGGTAAAGTTCACACATCAATACACCATTTAATCGTAGTTCGCAGGCGGATCACATAAATTCCAGGTGAAATCCTCTTTGCCAACTTGGTGTCCACAATATATATATACATGTATATGGGGACAATGAGTAGAGGCTGCAATTAGCTAAAACCGCTTGATATATGTATCAATCGCAGTGGTAATATGCACACATCTATACAAATTTTGTCAATTCATACCTTCAGATATTTAGATGGTAAAACGACTATATATGGTACAATATATATCAGCAGCTTCTTGATTCCTATGTTTTCAAAAATTCTAACATCACAGGAAAGGTTGTTTTTCTACGATATTCACGTGATATATTCGTTAACCCCACCAAACCGGGGCACTACCAAACTGTTTAGCCTATCTCCGGAACGACAAGAAATGGAAAGCTGACACTGTGAGCTTGTAGCTTATCATATTGGGGTTATTTTGAGCCTATTTGTATAACCCCTGAGCAGACTGTGGGAAAATTCTAAATAGCGGCCATTTGGGTACCTGAAAAGTGATGTTTGCGTCATTTTTCTTCAAAATTCCTGCTCTTCTGAGTGGAAAAGTGAGCTATTTTATTTCACAGCAGATTATCTTTTACTAATTTATCCTGCAGTTTTTGAGAAGAAATCGCTTGAATGAAACAAAATCGAAAATTCTCATTGAAAACTCTACCAAAATATGTCTATTTTGAAAATGACGTCACTGTTACGTCATCAAAACAACCATCTTGGACTTGTTAACTCTTCTGATAGAGCTTGGCCCAAGGGCATAGTGTGGTAAACTTCAACCTTCTAGCTCAAGGGTTAAGACAAATTTTTAGGCGGGGGTGAAGGGCGACATGGCCCCTCCCCAGGCCATTATAGGTCTCAAAAAGCTCAGGCCACATAGGGTTAACTTTCTGTACTCACGCTGCCCGAGTCGTTCAGTGTTGTTGTTCACTGATTTTAAAACTTACTCGTCAACTCTATTTTACAAATGCTCGATCACACTCGAAATCGTACATCATTCCTTTTTTGACAACCATAGCTATTGAATCCGCATATATAAATGCATTTATCGCAAAACTTTTATCATGTTGAAAAATAAATATCGACATATCTTGACAGGATAAATGACATTTGCATGTGAAATCGTGCTCGGAATGGGATACATCTTGATGGGGAAGTCAGAAATTTTATCTGGCCTATTGACAAAACAAAAGGAATTGTTCGTCATTATAGAATATGATCCCTAGATTTGGTTAAACAAATTCCATTAATTAATTAATCCTATCTGGCCTGTCGATTTTGGATAGCCCCTCTCCCTAATTATTCTTCTCACTCCTTGGACAAGGGGGTTCTAAAAGCTCCCACTATATATCATGGAGTCAAGCTGTACCAGAAAATGCAAACCTGTATATAATGGCCACTTCGATGACGCCACAGTGACGCCATATTCCATACTTTTGATTCGCTACAATCAGTACATAATAAAATGAGAAATACTTATTTGATGTGAAATAAAATAATTTCTGGCACTTTTGCGAATAAAGAGGCAAAATAATTGAAAACGACAAATATGCAACCCACATGGTCGCTATTTTGAGTTTCCCCTGATCGTCTGCTCGGAGAAGTATGTAACTCCGCTACGCTATGAAGTTTCAGCTCTCACGTTCTCGTCAGTAAAGATTTTTTCTAAAATGGGTCGTGACATATCGGTTTCTTACATCAAAACACCCAACCAACGGAATGGTTTGTGCCTATTTATCTGGACACAAATATATAATGTGAAATGTTTTGGCCTGTATCCCGCGGATAATGAAGAGAGGCATGCCATCCTCAGTCGTCCGTGCAAGGTGTACAGGAAAATGTCCAGGAAGGAGCTAAGGTTCTAAACTAGGGACTGTACCTCTACTTCTATAAGAGTACAACGAAGATTTAACTAACAAATGCAGGTGATTAATCAGAATAGATGTGGATTTCGTTTCAGATTAAATATTTCTGTAAGTTTCAGATGCGATATTATCATCTACAGCCCAAGACTGAAATTGGGCCCATAAAGCGCTGACAAAGATACACGACGAAAATAGATGTAGAATCGTTTCTCTCTCATTCTTACAGAAGCTACGGCTAACAGGATCTGTCAATCCCTACTTTTAGTAACAAGATAGTTATGAGTAGTTTGAAATCTGAAATTGAAAATATTGAAGCTTGATTGCGTTGGTCACTAATAGGAGGTTTTGAAAGATGACTTTCCATTCAGCTACATCGAAAGTTAGTAAATTAACGCTATCTGGCCTGGGCTTTTTGGGACCTGTTGTGGCCTGGGGGGCCATTTCGGCCACCCCCCCCCCTAATTATTTTCCTTACCTCTTGAGCTAGGGAGCTGAAACTTACCACAATATACCCTTGGGTCAAGCTCTACCAGAAAATGTAAAAAAATCCAAGCTGGCCGCCTTGATGACGTCACAGTGACGTCATTTTCAAAAACGGCATTTTTTGATCGGTTTTTCAGTCAGATTTTCCGAATTTTTTATTTATGCAATTTCTCCGCAAATACTGCCTGATAAATTAGTAAATACTAATGTGATGTAAAATAAAATAGTTTTTGCTCACTTTTCATCACGGAAAAGCAGAAATTTTGAAGAAATATGACAAAATATCACTTTTCTGGGACCCCATGTGGCCGCCATCTTGAATTTACCCATGATCCTCTGCTCGGGGGGTTATGCAAATAGGCTCAATATGACATCAATAAGATAAAATATAAAGTCATGGAGTTTCAGCTCTCCTTTTTTTGTCGTTCCGGAGATAGCTCGGAAAGTTTGGTAGGGTGGGCCATTTCGCCTCCCCCCCCCCACGCCAGGTAGGATTAAAGTAATTTTATTCAATTTTCTGTGGCAGAGCGAGTTCGACTGCTTACCATATATTTGGCTGGCGATTTGGTGACAAACTCTGAGGGCGCGGGTTCGAGTCTCGCACGGGACTGACCCCTCCAGCACTAGTATTTGTGCTTAACCAAGAAAGTGTCATCCTAAAATAATTGGATAATTATGCCTACCATGTTAAACAAAAAATTCCGGTAAAAATTCGGCGTTATGTTAATCGATGACCATGATAACATGCAAGATGGTTTCTGAGATATCTATTAGCATAACTCCAACTACAAGCCCGAAGTCCGGCATCTTCCGAATGCTCCAGATGGGGGATGCACCGTGATCATATTTCCGGACCAATTATTTCTCGGAGTGAAATATTATAGTGTCATGCATTCTTCATATACTGTCAATATTTCCACAGTGTTTGTCCCGTAAAAGCGATCTATGTTACCGGTAGTTCATTGATGTTTCCGAATCTGAGCTTGTGTGAACATGGCAACGGTCATTAAGGCCAATGTGCAGACAACTGTGAACGATGTCATACGCGTTGTTTTGTATTTTATTTGGCCAAACGAATGAAACTCTCGTTACAATGCGATTATGGTATTATACACATTATTGATTAATTCATCTATGGAACACCTTGAACCGGCTAATAGCCACATTCGGCATTTTCCAGCATATTACATTCGTATAAATTTACATGATCCATTCCGCGAGTTGAAATCAATCAACTTAACCGGCCATAGCCAGTGTTTCGTTTAGGCTTTCAGTATCGGTACACAAATTATGCCATAAATTGGTAGGGAAGGTTTATGAGATATACAATGTGTTATAGCCAGTGTGGAGATGGTCGATGTCTCAATCAAATTTCGCTGAGTGTGGAGGACTTACATTGGAAGCTCCAGATGTGTGCAACACTCACAGGTTGATGCCATTTGGTCGTCTGCATCCAATTGGTTGTGAAGGATTTCAAATTCCAAATATATTGATATTATTTGTCTATTTGAAATTATGGGTCCGTAGAAATAACTCTACATGTCAATCAGTCTAACTGGATATAATTAGACTGCTGAATCTATTTGGTTGGACTCAGTAGTGCAAAGAATCTTTGTGGATACGATGCAAGCTCTTCCGTGGTTAATTCTTCCAGGCCTGGGCGACCATTATGCCCCCCCCCCCCCTCACCAAACTTTCTCCCCTATCTCCGGACAAAAGACCAAAATGAAAGCTGGCCCTCCGAGACCTTTTATGTTATCATATTAGGGTCATTCTAAGCCTATCTGCATAACCCCCGAGTGGAGGAATCATGGGTAAGTTCAAGCTGACGGCCAAAATGCCTGCTCTTCTTGTTAGAAAATTGGGGAAAATCTATTCTATTTCAAACCTAACTGCAAAAGGGATCATTTCTGAACGCCACATGTTTTAGGATCCCTCTTGGTTGACGTAATGAATCTACTAATGAAACTGCGCCATATTTTTTTATATTTTCATTATTTTGCCACTGAGCTCTGAATATGCAACAACGTATGTGGTTCATTTAGTAAATGATCTTATTGATGAAAATTTCAACGTTTACCTTTCCATCTGACATATCATACATAAATGTATATCTGCTTGTGTGACATTGCAACTACATTCGTGAAATATATGACATAGTCATTGATAAGGATTTTAATAACACAGTGTTCGTTCCAAACCAACTTTTGGTCGCTTCTTAGTTTAACACTCCTTGTAATATAACATTAGGCTCAGGCAACACACCCTTATGTGAAAACAACGTAATTCATTTTGTTACAAGACCACCACCAGAATCGTCAGTAGAGATATATCTCGCCGTTGTCTGTATTCTGAGAATATTGGATGATGAGGCGGGGTGCGGGGGCTAACACCGCTGGCTAAATTACATTACGCAATTAGACGCTGAGATATAGGGGCAATCTCGGGTGACGTGGGGACATTTGCTTTTCACACTGACGCTAAATAGTAATGTCCCTCCGCCAACAGGTAACTTCCTCCTCGATCATCGTCCGAGATAAACCCCCGAAATATTTCCCACAAGCCATACAATCAGCTGAATTAATTCAGTTAGTCTAATATCGAAAATTGTTTTTGACACCGATTCTCCTTGGTATGCTTCTCAGTCTATTAAATTCCTCTTTTCAAATTTTTATCACGGCAGTGGACAATCAATATTTATTCATCATTCTGGCATACTAATTTTTTCCATTTTCGAGTAAAAATGCACATCGACAATTTAATTTAAATTAATGCAATATAAAAGAGAAGACTCGATGATTTAATGTGACCCATTAAAAACAAACGCTGGAAAACGGATGTTTGGTAACAACGGACGGCGTACGCCGTCAGGAGGCACCACGTTACTATATGCCAGGCCATTCACATGGAGTGTCCAATAGCAATCAACGCACCCCTTAATCATATTACGTTTGGGATGTTGCGGCTGGTTCTGGCACGCATCTCTGGAATAGGCGATCTGAAGTGACTTGAATTGAACACGCAAACGAAAATGTCGCTGATTTGCGGTGAATGTTCACTGGAATGCACTCAATTGGATAAGCAAAATGGAAGAACTCGAGAGGGCCACTTACAAACTTTGACTGGACGTCAGGTCTTTAACCGGTAAAGTTCACACATCAATGCATCAGTTCTCAGGTAGATCACAGAAATTCCAGGTGAAATCCTCTTTGCCAACTTGGCGTTCACAAAAAAAACAAAAAAAAAACAAAAACAAAAAACACTCCTCAGTCTTCCTGGGTAGCAGTCGTTACAACTCAACCTATGATATAATACATCTATATGGGGGGCAATGAAAATGACGTCACTGCGACGCCATCAAAACGGGGGGGAGGGGGTGCGACATGGCCACTCCCCAGGCCATTATAGGTCACAAAAAGCCCAGGTCAGATAGGGTTAACTTCCTGTACTAATGCTGCTTGATTCGTTCAGAGTTGTTGTTCATTAATTTTAAAACTTACTCGTCCACTCTCGTTCGTAATGCACGACCACCCTCGAAATCGTACATCATTCCTTCTCCGACAACCATAGCCATTGAATCAGCATATATAAATGGATTTATCGCGAAAACTTTTATCATGCTGAAAAACAAATATCGACATATCTTGACAGAATAAATGACATTTGCATGTGAAATCGTGCTCGGAATGTAATGCGTCTTGATGTGGAAGTGAGAAATTTTTTCTGGCCTATTGACAAAACAAAGGAAATTGTTCGTCATCATAGAATATGATCCCTAGTTCTGGTTAAAGCAAATCCATTAATTAATTAATCCGATCTAATCCCTTCCCTAATTATTTTTCTCACTCCTTGGACAAGGGGGGCTAAAAGTTTCCACAATATATCATGGAGCGGAGCTCTACCAGAAAATGCGAACCTGCATATTATGAACGCTTCGATGACGTCACAGTGACGACATATTCCATATTTTTGATTGGATTTTAATGGCTACGAAAAACTACATAATAAAATAGTAAATACTTATTCGATGTGAAATAAAGAGGCAAAATAATTTAAAACGACAAATATGTAACCCACATGGGCACCATTTTGCGTTTCCCATGATCCTCTACTCGGAGAAGTATGTAACTCCGCTACGCTATTCAGTTTCAGCTTTCAAGTTCTCGTCAGTAATGATTTTTCTAAAAAGGGTCGGGACATATCGGTGTCTTACATCAAAACGCCCAACAAACAGAATGGTTTGTGCCTATTCTGGAATTTCTGGAGGAGTCTGAACACAAATATATAGTGTGAAATGTTTTGGCCTGACTCGGATATAATGAAGAGAGTTATGCCATCCGCTATCGTCCGTGAAATATGTACAGGAAAATGTCCAGGTTATAGTTCTAAACTCTACCCCTATAAGAGTAAAGGCACAATTTAATTAACGAGAATAGGTGATTTATCAGAATAGATGTAGATTTCGTTCCAAATAAAATATTTCTCTGAGAAAAACCAATTTTAGATGCAATATTTGTCTCTACAGCCCAAGCCTGAAATTGAGCCCGCATAGCTCTGCCATGGATACACGACGAGAACAGATGTAGAATCGTTTCCCTCTCATTCTTACGGCTATCATGAACTGTCATTCCCCATTTTTTCGTAAAAAGATAGTTATGAGTAATCAGAAATCTGAAATTGAAAATATTGGAGTTTGGTTTCGTTGGCCACTAATAGGAGGTTTTGATAGATGATTTTCCATTCAGCTACAGCGAAAGTTGGTAAATTGAAGTGCTTTTATTCAATTTCCTGTGGCAGAACGAGTCAGGCTGCTTACCATGTAAAACAGAAATATAGGTAAAATCCGGTAAAAAGCCAGCGTTATGTCAATCGATGGTCATGATATGCGAGATGGGTTCCGAGATATCTACAGGCATAACTCCAGCTACAAGCCCGCAGTCCGGCATCTTCCGAACGCTCCAGGTGGGGGATGCACCGTGATCATATTTCCTGGCCAATTATTTCTGAGAGAGAAATATTATAGCGTCATGCATTCTTCATATACTGTCAATATTTCCCAGTGTTTGTCCATGAAAGCGAGCTACGGTACCGTTAGTTCATTGATGTTTTCTGAGCCCGAGGTTGTGTGAACATAGTAACGGTCAATAAGACCAATTTTCAAAAAACTGTGAAAGATGTCATACGCGTTGTTTAGTATTTTATTTTGTCAAACGAATGTAACTCTCATTACAGTGCGATTATGGTTAATTATTTCTCACCATACATGTATTATCATTGGTTAATGCCAACGCGTTCATGGATGTTCATCTATGGAACACCTTAACCCTATCTGGCCTGGGCTTGTTGGGACGTGTCCTGGCCTGGCCTGAGTCCCACCTCCTCCTCCCCTAATTATTTTTCTTACCCCTTGTGCTAGGGGGTTGAAACTTACCACACCATACCCTTGGGTCAAGCTTTACCAGCAAATGTAAAAAAAATCCATGATGGCCGCTTCGACGACGTCACAGTGACGTCATTTTCAAAAACGGCATTTTTTGGTCGATTTTTCGATCAGATTTTCCGAATTTTTTGTTTATGCAATTTACCAGGAAATGTAAAAAATCCAAGATGGTCGCTTTGATGACGTCACAGTGACGTCATTTTCAAAAACGGCATTACTTGGTCGATTTTTCGGTCAGATTTTCCGAATTTTTTATTTATGCAATTTCTCCGCAAAAAATACATCATAAATTAATACATATTAATGTGATGTGAAATAAAATAGTTTTTGTCCACTTTTCATCGCGGAAAAGCAGAAATTTTGAAGAAATCTGACGGAAAAAAAATCACTTTTCTGGCAAATAGGCTCGAAATGACCCCTATGTGATAAACTATAAAGTCATGGAGTTTCAGCTCTTCATTTTTTGTCGTTCCGGAGACAGCGCAGAAAGTTTGCCCCCAGGCCAGGTAGGGTTAAACGGGAAAATCTTCACATTCGGCATTTTCCAGCATAGGACGTTCGTGTGAATTCAGCCGATCCATTCTGAGTTTTTAAATCAATTACAATTAAATTAACCGGTCATATCTAGTGTTTCGTTTAGTTTTCCGGGTTGTCGCTCCCGATATCTGCACACAAATTAGATATTTCTGAGACATACAATGTGTTATAGCTAGTGTTAAGGCAGTAGATGCCTCAATAAAATTTCGCTAAATGTGGATGCCTACATTGGAAGCTCCAGATGTGTACAACACTCACAGGTTGATGCCATTTGGTCGTCTGCATCCAATTGGTCGGGGAGGATTTCAAATTATAAATATAGTGATATTATCTGTCTGTTTGAAATGATGGACTCGAAGAAACAACTATGCATGTTAGTCAGTCTAATTGGATATAATCAGACAGCTGAATCCGTTCGTTTGAACTGTCTGCGCTGTGTAGCAACTACTAAGGATACAGTTGTCGCAAATACGGCAATTGTGTCAAAAGCAGTTGTCAGGTCTTCGCTATTGTCACAGCAAACTCTGTCACTCCAAAAATAGTAGCGAGCATGTTGACGCTTATTGTCACAACTGGGAGCCAGTAATTATTTGAGCCAAAAATATGTCACACATGATGTGTGACTAAATGTTTGATAGCAATCACAATACCAACCACAAATGACACAATTGTAGTAGTTGCGTCATTAGTGGTTGATTCTGCATGCATTCTCCAACTAATGTCGCAGCTGCGACACTCGCAGTTGACTCTGCATGCAGAGTCGCCTGCTAATGACGCAATTACGTCATCAACTGGCGACCTTATAACAATTGTCGCAATTGCCATTAGTAGTTTCTACAACGCTGTTTTCATTACGTTTGACTGTGAAAATTCAAAATGTATTGCTTGAGTGTATTTTCTTTGTATGAGAAGCAGTTTAAGCAAAGTTGAATAAAGGTGATGGTACGATAAGGCGGGATTTTGGCCTATACGTGGTGCGGTTGAAATCGAAAAAATAAAATGTCCTAAAAATACTTATGTTTTAATGTAACGGCAAGACAAAATATAAGTACACAATATGTGAAAGTTTTAGCGCGATTGCGTTATGATTATAGTTATCACATGAAACTGAAATCCACAGCTTGTGCTATTTCGTGACAAAAGGGTCTAAATCGAGTCCTTCAGACACGCATTTAGACGCGAAGGACCCCTTGGACCAAAACGCCATTTAACCTGGTGTTGTGTGGTAACATTATATTCCCACTGCTGGAAGATCTTTTTGGTCCAAGGAGTCCTTCATACTAAAAAATGAAAAGTTATGATTCATAACGTTTGAAGTTTTCGTAAGTGGATTAAAGTGATAAAATAGCCCACTACAGTTGTTCGTATGTCGTGGTGTAGTGGATACGCACGTTGGATCACAAGCGCCTCGAAATTTTCTTTTACCGAGTTCGAATCCCGGGAGGGCAACATGTGTCGACACGTTATTTGAATCTTCCTCATTTTTTCTCATTTCTCATTTCAAAATCGCATTCAGTATATTTGAAATAAGATTTTAGGCTATCATTACGAACCAATTAAAAGTCAATAAATGTTGTTTAACGATGACACGACACCGTGTGGACATTACGGGCTAGTCAAACGTGGAAAGCGAACGATCAGTCGCTATCTGTTGCAACGGCCATATATTCGCCTAAATTGTGTATTTATTCTCCAATATGTGCATGTAAAATCGACTGCAACGTGGTGAAATAATAACGCATTGGTACCGAATATATGTGAAGCTATCATGGTTCACCGTAACATTCAGTCCGTTGATTGACAGTTGCCGCCGACGACAAGTTGTACATTGCATTGTGATTGACAGATGGAGAGAAGAAATGTACATTCCTCTGAGTTGGCTGGCTGTGGGCAGAACCCCCGCCTTACAATACCATCTCCTTTAATTTCGGGCCCTAAAACCCAACAGCAAAAGGCATCATTGCTGAACGCCCCACGTTTAAGGATCCCTCTTGGTTGACGTAATGAATTTACTAAACGAAGCTGCAATTATTTTAGTATTTAAATTATTTTGCAAATAAGCTCCGAATGACCAGGATATGAAAAGCTTTTACGTCAAATTCCACTTTATATATGCATGCATGCGGCCTTTCTGAAGTCACGACGATTTGATGAGGATATAAGGAAGGGGAAGGAGAGACGGGCGTCAATATAGCGGTGAGGCTACACGATGGCGGTGGACGTGCATGTAACTGCAACAACAAACGGCTGTTCCTGACATTGATGATAAGAAGTAAAGGAAACCAGTCCATCACAGTAATGAAATATGAATGATACGTTTTCGATCGAAGATCGTGCGCTCTCTCGAATTAACCAGTGCATACACAATGTGCAAACGTATTCAGTCACACGGAATGGTGTTCACTATATGCAACAACTTAGGTGATTCACACAGTGTTTGTATTATTGGAAAAAAAAAATCAACGCTTGTTTTTCAGTCGGACAGATCATACAAGAGTATAAATGTATATCTGTTTTGCGTGACATTGTATTATATTGGCGGAATATATGACATAATCATTGATAAGGATTGGAATAACACAGCCTTCGTTCCAAACGAACCAACCTTTGATCGCTTTTGTAGTTTAACACGTCCTACGTCCTATGTTACGAAGGGTAAAAGAGGCAAAGTAATATTTCCTCATTTGAATGAGTGATTCGCAAGTAGAACGATCTTTCATTTGAAATCCGATAAGTTAAATTTGCCATCCTTGTGTTGACGGTTTCAATCGATGCCATAATATTTTAACTCTAAGACTGGTTAATCTCGGATAACCTTCAGTGAGTTCAACAAGAATGTACCAACATTTCACGGAACATCGTGCGACATTGAAATGGTTGCCTACCTGGACCCCTCTTGTCTGTTATAGTTCTGCTGGAGTTCTTGGTGGTCCACTTGCCTTCATGTAGTCCGGAATTGAGAACCTAAACTTAGTGTCAACAGTTGATAAATACAGCGTGGTTAGTATTGGACATGCGCACAAAGTATCTGCAGAATCCATTCGGAACACCTCACACATTCCCATGAATATGTCTCCAGCGAACTAGCTTGAAAATCATACACGACTTTAAAATTAATACTGTGCAAATATCGCAGCGGCTTAGCGCATACCAGTACAAACGTATTTGTCATTAAAATGCTCCGCAATGAAAAAGATGAAAGCGTCACAAAAAAGGTAACATGGGAAATTGTGAAGTTGATCTGTTGATTTATTTTGGTGAAATATACAAAATATAGTTCCTATATGACGTCTGCGTAGGCCGTAAATTTTTTGCGTTTATGTTGATCGAGTTTATTCGTTTCATAGATAGTCCCAATGATAAAATTTGTTCCGTGTATTCCACATGATCTGAATCTGCCGTGGTGGCGGAGACATCAACGGTAACGTGGGGGCGCTTTCTCAGTGGGCGCTTTATTGACAAATCAATCCACGCTATGTAAACACCGAGGGTGTTAAACGAAAGTAGACTCTGGGGTTATTCCTTAATGGACAGCAGCTGGGACAAGTAATTTCCGATCGATATCGAATAGGTATTGATCAAGAACGCCGGTAATTTGGAAAAGGGACACAGGATGAATTCGGAACGCTTCTAATTGTTGATGCTATCAACCACTTGGCCTGCAACTCGATCGTTCTTACATTCTCCGAATATTTGGTTCCATTCACAGGTAACCAAAGCTGGTTCTTTCTGCTTCAGAAGGAACCGTTTTGGCTTTGTATGGGACTCTTTCTGAAGCCGTAGCAGTTTGAAAACAGCAATTCCAACAGTAATACTGGGGCAATACTTGATCTGATTTTCCTATTTTGAATATTGAAGAAGACGTTCTGGAATAATCCAAAATACATTTTTGTATTATTGAAGTATGCTTCAATGAGCGACGGACTCAAAAGTAATCTTTTCTAATTCATTGGTGGTAATAGGCTTTCGCGCTGATTAAATACAGTGTTTAATTTTCATCGAGTGAGAGACTTTTTCTGGCAGAGTAACTTTCGCTTGTATATGTGTTCTTGACCTTCCGGAAATTACCAATTTGCGGCAATAAAAGCGAGGAGGGCAACGAGATAACGTGTTAAACAGGAAATCGATAAGATATCATAGGTTGCTAATAGGTTAATTTGTTGTCAGAGCTATACGGAAGAGCTTGTTCGACCATGTATTGAGCAAGATATCAGCAGCATAGTCGTTATCAGACAAGATAGTACAGTGTAGTGTTCTGCTGTTTGGATGAGAATGACGTGTCATGTTTTCGATACTGGAAAAATCATTTGTAACTGACAATTATATGCTCTAAACATGATAAACAATAAGAGTTTTTTTTTTGACAAATAGAATAATGGATGTAAATATTGGTTCTCTCTGCGACATCCAAACTATGCTACATCCTTTCAAAAACAACAGAATATTTGCGAAGTAATTAATAAACGATATAGTCATAACTATAAACGCAATTAATGATTCGCCCGCAACAAAATTCGATTCCAGGTTTACGATGTTCCCAAATGAATTGCTTTGCTGGCGAACATCTGTAGTTGATTTCAAGCCGCATGGATGGAATACTAATGAAAATAATATATATTACCACACGAGCAATTTATGGAATTTCTGGTTCTCCATCTATCCTTCGCTCTCTGGAGAATGGGTCGTTGTAACTAGTCTCTGTTGATCAGTTCTTGAAATCTGGAACCAGAATAATTGAGAAAATCACAAAAATACACGGATATAAGACCTCTATTATCAAAAGGAACGAATTGCGGAATTATGCGATTGTTTGTTTCCTTTGGGAATCGCGAATATCAAATCTTTCGAACAGCGTCTATTGTGTTGTCACCGCTATAACCACATCTATCAAATCTGTGTTAATATACCGTGGTGTAAATATATAAGCCGGGTTTAAAAGAGAATATCAGCGGGCTGGACTGATTGCGTACACGCAAACAAATGTGGCATCATCTGAACGCATCCGATGGTTATACTTGACAAGTCCATGCGATATTACTAGCGGTTTGCTTGTATCGGATTGCGTTCATAATCTTCCCAATTCGCTTGAATGCTTGGAAATGCCATAAGCCGATAAAAAACAGTGTCGAATATCATTGAAAATTCCAGTTTATTAGTATTTATTAGATTGATTTCAGTCCTCATTACATTCATTCTGTTCGTTTTCAATCTAATAAATAAAAAAGAAGAATTTTAATCGCACCGAAAAATTTTAATCTGAGAATCCTGTCACTAATTCCAATCTTCTAAGATTAAAATGCCTATCTTTCAGCAGATTGGGGAAAAAATAATGAATCTAATGTATACTGAAAACTTATTCTAATAGATGCTAATAAACTAGGATTTTCAATCTAACAGATTGATTGTCAATTGGAATATTGATGCCTAATTCCAATTAATTATATTAAACAGTTCACAGGCCAGATAGAGTTGAACGTAAGTTATGGCATTTCCAGGCAAAGGTGGTCTGGTGTGTGTGGCGCCTAAATCCTCCATGCGTCTTGATCGGTGGATCATACGAGCCAGTGTAAAGACATATGTATATACCCGTTTATTGATTACAGTAAAATGTTCGTTTCAACTTTCATCTACCGTTAACATGCAATACGTTATAGGAGACCTACAGTTTCATGACAGAACAATTATTCTATATCTGCAATGATGTGCTGTCGAGAGTCGTTTTTTGTTACAGTCATGGAATATATACTTCATTCATAAAAGCAAACAATTCGATCAGGCATATACCGCGTAAAGGAAAACATACTGGATGGTAGAGTCGTGGCTGACAGATTCATGTCGTTGTAAAGCATCCAGACGAATAGGGACTTCTCGGAGAGGTTACAGCTATACAGAACGACAGTATCGTGGCTGACTCGAGAAGTCGCTGTCAGATTGAAATTAATGACCTAATTCGAGAAATAAATCAATCACTTCTAATTGATCCTCATTCATTCATCGTTTTCAATCTAATAAATAAAAAAGAAGAATTTTAATCGCACCGAAAAATTTTAATCTGAGAATCCTGTCACTAATTCCAATCTTCTAAGATTAAAATGCCTATCTTTCAGCAGATTGGGGAAAAAATAATGAATCTAATGTATACTGAAAACTTATTCTAATAGATGCTAATAAACTAGGATTTTCAATCTAACAGATTGATTGTCAATTGGAATATTGATGCCTAATTCCAATTAATTATATTAAACAGTTCACAGGCCAGATAGAGTTGAACGTAAGTTATGGCATTTCCAGGCAAAGGTGGTCTGGTGTGTGTGGCGCCTAAATCCTCCATGCGTCTTGATCGGTGGATCATACGAGCCAGTGTAAAGACATATGTATATACCCGTTTATTGATTACAGTAAAATGTTCGTTTCAACTTTCATCTACCGTTAACATGCAATACGTTATAGGAGACCTACAGTTTCATGACAGAACAATTATTCTATATCTGCAATGATGTGCTGTCGAGAGTCGTTTTTTGTTACAGTCATGGAATATATACTTCATTCATAAAAGCAAACAATTCGATCAGGCATATACCGCGTAAAGGAAAACATACTGGATGGTAGAGTCGTGGCTGACAGATTCATGTCGTTGTAAAGCATCCAGACGAATAGGAACTTCTCGGAGAGGTTACAGCTATACAGAACGACAGTATCGTGGCTGACAGATTCACGAGGCTACGTATAAGTAGTCCCGGCGAGGAAAAGGTTTTCGAGCAGATCGTACAAGTAAACGTCTTGGCGTAGTGGTTTAAAAGGGTCTGCTGAGACGACCTCGCTGCATGGGCGTCTTTATAGCATATGCACGTATGATTCAGGCCGCCAAGTGGCTGCTCGCACTACGATTAATGACGCAAGAAATAAATATCTAGGAAGTGGATTGGACGATTTTCCAACTGTCCATCAACATTCATCTCAACTCGCACTGTCTACTTACGCGACGGCCAATCAGAAACGAGAATCATGCCACATTCAGTCTAGGATGACATTGGATACTCACTCTATCTCCAATCAAACGACCCATAAAGAGTTTAGATTTGGCTACGCACGCTACCGTCAATATGGGCAGTTTAGACCGTCGATTGGCTGCTCGCTCCACCCCATTCCCACGAACCATATATAGTTTAGACCGAGGATTGGCTGCGCATGCTACCCCGAAGCAGGCCAGCCATGTAGACACGCTCATCGCAAAATTCAACATCGCATCATGCGCTCCAGTATGTAGCACAGTTTAACGTCAGCTCGTATACATCCCTGACAGGGTCATGATCCCCCACCTGGCAATCATGTACTCCATGACCCTATTGAACCCCATATAAACACCAGGGCCTCCAACTGCACGCCATGGCCCCCAGCCTAATCCCACCTTTCAATTATCCTACCCTATGAAAATATTAAACCCACATACACGCCCGGTCCTAACTGCACTCCATGACCCCCAACGCACAATATGGATGGGAAGTACATCAGGCCCTTCTTGGTTCCTCTTCAGTCACGTGACCATATGTGATCCCACACAGTGCGCCAGTCACGTGACCATAAATGACATAACAAATTCGCAAGGCACGTGACCATAAGTGACGTCATCACCGAACGTGTCCTCGGTTGGACCGCAAAGGCCCCCTTGGCGCCACAATTTCCCCCACCCCCACAGAAAGAGATATTGCCATATCATACTACTCTTACCTCGCTTTGCGCCACACCAATTCACCTTCGACAAGATAAAACTTAAAGTACCGGATACTGATAGTACCGATGTCGGGTTTCCGTTGATCCATAAACTTATAAGGGAAGTGGGAAGAGGTGCCGACATACTGACAGAGCCACATGACTTCACAGTATAGTCTTCCGGTTAACCTATTCTAAAGCAAATACCAAGAATCTAACGATTCGTCATATGTGTTGTATTTCAGATTCGCTTTTATTGTATCTGTTCATGTGGCAACTTGAATGATATGACCACACGGCCCCTAGCACCGGCATAAGCGGTATTAGATACAAATCTAGAGAGCTATGATGGAAATGCTCTGACAACTCGTATACTGGTAATTGGTGAGCTGTTTCGCTGTGACAACTCGTACATTGGCGATTGGTGAGCTGTATCGTCTTCAGATGTAAATGACGGCATTTAGCACAAAAGACTAGTCTGTAAGGCCGATGTCGACCCAGCATCAACTTTCCACAAATGACAACATATATCAAAGACCAAAATGTACAGGGGGCAGGCCTCCGGAACGAAACATCCACCACCAGAATCTCGTCATATACAGGTAAAAGCACCTAGGTCTGACCCCTTCTGCATTGCTATAGACCTATACTTGGTTATAAAAATGGTAATGCAATTGTGCAGAAATGCACAGATCACTGGCAGCAGGAGTTTGGTCAATTTTGCTTGTTGAATCTGGCAATTTATGAAATGGCTGCCAATAATCTGTCTATGCTGATCATGAGAAACACTCGTTTTGACGAATATTCATTCACATAATCAAAGGTCGAATTTCAAGATTCTAAACATGGCATCTATATTTTTCGTGATACCAAGTAAGAAAAAGCAAGATAACAACTCCAAGATTGTTATCTCCAAGATCTTCAACTGCAAGGTTTTCAACTCCAAGATATTTAGCTCTCAAGATTCCACAGCTCAAGACAAATGTGAATTTGAGGACAAAAATTTCAATTCAAATAAAGAGAACAGGACGAAATTGTGTAGGTCTACGAGCAGCTTCCAAATAATTTATTCAAACAACGCATGCACCCGCGACTCAGAAGAAATGGTCAGATGATATCTAGGAATCTGGGAAAGAAGGATCTGTTTATTCTTCTCGAAGTAAATCACAATAGCTCATTCATCAGCAATTGGAGAAATTAAAAAAAATATATAGCAAACAATCCCGAAAAAAGATTCGGATAAAATATCCGATAAATTACAACAACTCGCGTTGCTATAGTTCCCCGTGGAAAAGTTGATTATGTCACGCCTAGACTGTATTTTGTAGACTTTATATAATCGCCAGAGTCGGTACACACGTTATGATTTCATAATTTAAGTGTATGCATTAAGAATCCTGAATAACGTATCTAAAATTCACTAGGCAGCTTGCTGTTCTGCAACTTACTAATATACCTGGAAAATATGGCGGCATTTAGATGGATTGTATACCTTGAAATTTATACCTTGGAACGGGTACGTTTTGCTTATATTTTCATGTTTCCGGGTAACACATTGACACCAAGAACTTGCTGGCCGTTTGCACGAGTGTTGAATGACTTTGAGAATAGGATACGACGATTCCCCGCCCAAGAAAAGTAATACATACAAAACATAATCCCATTTAAACTTGGCCTGAAGATATTGGTAGGACGATACAATCACTCTTTGTCACTTAAAGTATCACGATCTTTACAGTTCAGGAAATTGGCGTGGAGAACCCTCAGATGTCGAGAAAACGGAAGTTATTTCCTTATTACTTATTCCCGTTTCGATATTCTAAATCGCGCTATGTGAAAGTAGTAACCTTCATGACAATCGATGTATTTCGACGACCATTACGTCTTTTATAACACAAATGGGACCATTTTTTCCACAATAAATTTTCTTTGCTGTGAATATAAATTTGAGAAGAATGCTTCAAAATGTGTGCTATTAAGGACATTTCTAAAGGGTCTTAGTAAAATCTGTGTACATTCCACAATATTTTACTGGTCACTTTTGGAGTGGTTTAGATATCTTCCTAATACATTTATTTATCTTTCTGACTCATTTTTGAGTGTTTAAATTGGAGCTGCCATACCTTCCGAGACAGCGCCAAATGGGTATTATCTGGATATTTTATACTTTACACCGATTATATTTGTTGCTCCCAAACACCCAGAAATCGAATTTGTGCCACTTTTAAAGTGGTCTACATATCTTCCTAATACATTTACCTATCTTTCTGACTCATTTTTGGGTGTTTAAATTAGAACTGCCATACCCTCCGAGGCAGCGCTAAATGGGTATTATCTGGATATTTTATACTTTACACCGACTGTATTTGTTGCTCCCAATCACCCAGAAATCGAATTTGTGCCACTTTTAGAGTGGCCTACATATGTTCCTAATACATTTATCTATCTTTCCGGCTCATTTTGGGGTGTTTAAATTGGAGCTGCCATACCCCCATCAGGATATTTTTATAATTTACACCGACTCTATTTGTTGTTCTCGATCACCCAGAAATCGGATTTGTGCCACTTTTAGAGTGGTCTACATATCTTCCTAATACATTTATCTATCTTCCTGACCCATTCTTGGGTGTTTAAATTGGAGCTGCCATACCCTCCGACACAGCGCTAAATGGGTATTATCTGGGTATTTTATACTTTACACCGACTGTATTTGTTGCTCCCAATCACCCAGAAATCGAATTTGTGCCACTTTTAGAGTGGTCTACATATCTTTCTAATACATTTATCTATCTTTCTGACTCATTTTTAGGTGTTAAAATTGGAGCTGCCATATACTCGGAGACAGTGCTAAATGGGTATTATCTGGATATTTTATACTTTACACCGACTGTATTTGTTGCTCCCAATCACCCAGAAATCGAATTTGTGCCACTTTTAGAGTGGTCTACATATCTTTCTAATACATTTCTCTATCTTTCCGACTCATTTTTGGGTGTTTAAATTGGAGCTGCCATACCCTCCAAGACAGCGCTAAATGGGTATTATCTCGATATGGTCAATTTACACCAACTGTATTTGTTGCTCCCAATCACCCAGAAATCGAATTTGTGCCACTTTTAGAGTGGTCTAAATATCTTCCTAATACATTTATCTATCTTCCTGACCATTTTCGAGTGTTTAAATTTGAGCTGCCATACCCTCCGAGACAGCGCTAAATGGGTATTATCTGGATATTTTATACTTTACACCGACTCTATTTGTTGCTCCCAATCACCCAGAAATCGAATTTGTGCCACTTTTAGAGTGGTCTACATATCTTCCTAATACATTTATCTATCTTTCTGACTCATTTTGGGGTGTTTAAATTAGAGCTGCCATACCCCCATCAGGATATTTTTATAATTTACACCGACTCTATTTGTTGTTCTCGATCACCCAGAAATCGGATTTGTGCCACTTTTAGAGTGGTCTACATATCTTCCTAATACATTTATCTATCTTCCTGACCCATTCTTGGGTGTTTAAATTGGAGCTGCCATACCCTCCGAGACAGCGCTAAATGGGTATTATCTGGTTATTTTATACTTTACACCGACTGTATTTGTTGCTCCCAATCACCCAGAAATCGAATTTGTGCCACTTTTAGAGTTGTCTACATATCTTTCTAATACATTTATCTATCTTTCTGACTCATTTTTGGGTGTTTAAATTGAAACTGCCATATACTCCGAGACAGCGCTAAATGGGTATTATCTGGATATTTTATACTTTACACCGACTGTATTTGTTGCTCCCAATCACCCAGAAATCGAATTTGTGCCACTTTTAGAGCGGTCTACATATCTTTCTAATACATTTCTCTATCTTTCCGACTCATTTTTGGGTGTTTAAATTGGAGCTGCCATACCCTCCAAGACAGCGCTAAATGGGTATTATCTCGATATGGTCAATTTACATCAACTGTATTTGTTGCTCCCAATCACCCAGAAATCGAATTTGTGCCACTTTTAGAGTGGTCTAAATATCTTCCTAATAAATTTATCTATCTTCCTGACCATTTTCAAGTGTTTAAATTTGAGCTACCATACCCTCCGAGACAGCGCTAAATGGGTATTATCTGGATATTTTTATAATTTACACCGACTCTATTTGTTGCTCCCAATCACCCAGAATTGAATTTGTGCCACTTTTAGAGTGGTCTGCATTTCTTCCTAGTACATTTATCTATCTTTCTGACTCGTTTTTGGGTGTTTAAATTGGAGCTGCCATACCCTCCGAGACAGCGCTAAATAGGTATTATCTGGATATTTTTATAATTTACACCGACTCTATTTGTTGCTCTCGATCACCCAGAAATCGGATTTGTTCCACTTTTAGAGTGGTCTATATATCTTCCAAATACATTTATCTATCTTCCTGACCCATTCTTGGGTGTTTAAATTGGAGCTGTCATACCCTCCGAGACAGCGCTAAATGGGTATTATATGGATATTTTATACTTTACACCGACTGTATTTGTTGCTCCCAACCCAGAAATCGAATTTGTGCCACTTTTAGAGTTGTCTACATATCTTTCTAATACATTTATCTATCTTTCTGACTCATTTTGGGGTGTTTAAATTGAAACGGCCATATACTCCGAGACAGCGCTAAATGGGTATTATCTGGATATTTTATACTTTACACCGACTGTATTTGTGGCTCACAATCACCCAGAAATCGAATTTGTGGCACTTTTAGAGTGGTCTACATATCTTCCTAATACATTTATCTATCTTTCCGACTCATTTTTGGGTGTTTAAATTGGAGCTGCAATACCCTCCGAGACAGCGCTAAATGAGTATTATCTCCATATGGTCAATTTACACCAACTGTTTTTGTTGCTCCCAATCACCCAGAAATCGAATTTGTGCCACTTTTAGAGTGGTCTAAATATCTTCCTAATACATTTATCTATCTTCCTGGCTATTTTCGGGTGTTTAAACTTGAGCTACCATATCCTCCGAGACAGCGCTAAATGGGTATTATTTGGATATTTTTATAATTTACACCGACTCTATTTGTTGCTACCAATCACCCAGAAATCGGATTTATGAGGGGTCTACATATCTTCCTAATACATTTATCTATGTTCGTGTATGTCAATTCTCTGTCTAGTGTCGAAGTTAGAAAATAGATAACATAAAAAAGTTCATGACTTCTTATGACCAACTGCGACTAGTATTCCGCTCCAATTTAAACACCCACAAATAGGTCAGGAAGACAGATAAATGTATTAGGAAGATATCTAGACGACTCTAAATGTGGCAGAAATTCGACCTCTGGGTGATTGGGAGCAACAAATAGAGTCGGTGTAAATTATAAAAATATCCAGATAATACCAATACAGCGCGGTCACGGAGAGTATGGCAGCTCCCATTTAAACACCCAAGAATGAGTCAGAAAGATAGATAAATGTATTAGGGAGATATGCAGACCACTTTGAAAGTGGCTAGTAAAATATTGTGGAATGTACACAGATTTTACTACGACCCTTTAGAAATGTACTCAATAGCACACATTTTGAAGCATTCTTCCTAAATTTTTATTCACAGGGAAGAAAATTTATTGAAGGAAACATGGTGTCATTCGTGTTGTGAAAAACACAATGATTGTCGAAATATATGGATTTTCATGAAGGTTACTACTTTCACATAGCGCGATTTAGAATATCGAAACGGGAATAAGTAATAAGGAATTAAGTTCGGCGACGTCAGATGTTGACAGTTGATAATGATGATCGATTTTAAGATAAATGTAGATTTCGTTATGTACGACCGAATCACTGTGGCAGTGTGCAGAGGTCATGGAGAGGTCACGCAAGTGTAGTGAACACGTAAAAATCGACAGACCACTGGCATAGTACGATTGGTCAACCGGACAATTATACTTATGCATTCGTAAAAATTTAGCTGGAAAAAAACTTGATAACGTGTATTCATGCATGGTAAAAAAAATTGGTAAAAAATTCAAAGACATATTACGTTGTATTGTGCCTATCAAGGAGACTGTAATTACAGGCGCCGGGTCCGTCATTCGTAATTCAGTCGTCGTCCAATCAAGAATATCCTCTTCCATAATCCAAAGACCTTTTCCATATTCCATATAACAGCACTAGCGGTCATCAGTTAGATCTTAGTTTGTTTTATTTACTACAGGTAAGGCAACTGATGAGAAACCAACTATAGTGAATTTATTCGAGTCGTCAAAATCGAGACATCATCGCGAACACCATGGTCTATCTTACACCGACGGTAGAAGAGAAATGGGGAGGAGAGGGTCTGGTAGCGAGGGTGATTAAAGACAAATACGCTAGATCTACTTATTGTACATTCGATTTGTAGCTTTTCTTTATTGTTTGCAGTTTAGTTGTAGTATTTTGTTTTGTATTTTTGGCGGACGCTAATTTTTCCACTCCATGAGTTTCGAAATTCTTTGCATTCGCGATTTTCTGCTGCGATACCGTTTTAAAGCGAGTAGGACGCGTATCAACGCGGACCAGCACATTGACGTTTTTAAAATTGATATCTTTTTTGTTATTGTTTCGGGTTATTTCCAGCCTGTAGTGTAACCTACACAGGCTTTACATTTTGACATGCATATTTGATGCTCACGTGTGATAGTATGCACCCTTCTTACTGTACGGATTGGAACGGGTATGTTTTGCTTAAATTTCCATGCGGCGTTTGTTCAATAATAAACGACAAGAGATAACACTCACATCAACAAATAAGGGGAAGTAAGACCACAGATAAGTCTTGTGGTCCTGTGGCAAATAGACTTGCCTCCCTTCGATTGCTGAAATAATTTCGTTGATGCGTAGACGAACCTGCGAATTAGCGGCTATATTATCATGTCTTCGTACGATAGCATTTCATTTCCGCAATATATATTCCGTAAACTGAGTTTGAGTTCGGATGAGTTTTTATTGTTTTTCAAACCTATGACTGTTATCTTCCATCGAAAATCGACTGTATCTGAAAAGATGTTAAATGAAGTATATAAAAATAGAACAGGCAATTTTCGTCTCAAATAGAATTGTCCAGTCTTTGTACTCATGGTTTTTGTATTCCAGGAAGGTCCCATTGTTTGGATCACGAAAAGGGCTACAAAAAAAATATATATATAGCAGGAAGCTGCAATCATCGGGTTCCATGTGCCATTACAGGCAATGGAGCAACAACATTGAAAACGGAAGTCATACGGCTTGGCACCCTAATAATAAAGTTATGATTTTAGAATTCTAAACAAAACACAATTTTTGGTCACTGTACCGTGCATATTGAACAAAAAAGTCGAAATTTCAGTTGTTGTGGAAATAACCGTCGATTATCAAGGTTGAGATGGTCGATGTCCAACTAGAAAACGCAATAGCAACAGATGCGAATGAAAGGAGATAATCCAGTTATAAAAGCAGTATATTTGTTTTCTATGTGAATCTTTTGCTTGTGTGAGGTATTCGCATTTTTGAAAAGTTTATGCTCTTGTATTCTTTATATGTCTAAGTGAATTTGTTGTATTAGTTTAATTTAGGAACGTGCAATTGTATCTTTCTTCTCCACAATCACTAGAAAACTTTTGCTCCGTGTAAATATATATAATCTTTAATTGAGCGCATTGTGAAAATCTTCTCCCGTTCGATATCTATTGCACGTTTTCTTTTCTTTTTTTGACGAAGTAAATGTTAAAACTTGATGAAAAAACAGAATCCTTAATGTTTATCACACTTTATCGACATCTAATCTATGCTATATCCTTTCAAAAACAACAGAATATTTGCGAAGTAATTAGTAAACGATATAATCATAACTATAAACGCAATTAATCATTCGCCCGAAACAAAATTCGATTCCAGGTTTACGATGTTCCGTGCATGATTGAACAAAAAAGTCGAAATTTCAGTTGTTGTGGAAATAACCGTCGATTATCAAGGTTGAGATGGTCGATGTCCAACTAGAAAACGCAATAGCAACAGATGCGAATGAAAGGAGATAATCGAGTTATAAAGTTATAAAAGCAGTATATTTGTTTTCTATGTGAATCTTTTGCTTGTGTGAGGTATTCGCATTTTTGAAAAGTTTATGCTCTTGTATTCTTTATATGTCTAAGTGAATTTGTTGTATTAGTTTAATTTAGGAACGTGCAATTGTATCTTTCTTCTCCACAATCACTAGAAAACTTTTGCTCCGTGTAAATATATATAATCTTTAATTGAGCGCATTGTGAAAATCTTCTCCCGTTCGATATCTATTGCACGTTTTCTTTTCTTTTTTTGACGAAGTAAATGTTAAAACTTGATGAAAAAACAGTGCGAATCCTTAATGTTTATCACACTTTATCGACATCTAATCTATGCTATATCCTTTCAAAAACAACAGAATATTTGCGAAGTAATTAGTAAACGATATAATCATAACTATAAACGCAATTAATCATTCGCCCGAAACAAAATTCGATTCCAGGTTTACGATGTTCCTAAATGAATTGATTTGCTGGCGAACATCTGTAGTTGATTTCAAGCCGCAAGGATGGAATACTAATGAAAATAATATATATTACCACACGATCAATTTATGGAATTTCTTGTGCTCCATCTATCCTTTGCTCTCTGGAGAATGGGTCGTTGTAACTAGTGTCTATTGATCAGTTCTTGAAATCTGGAACCAGAATAATTGAGAAAGTCACAAAAATACACGGATATAAGACCTCTATTATCAAACGGAACGAATTGCCGAATTATACGATTGTTTGTTCCCTTTGGGAACCTCGAGTATCGAATCTTTCGAACAGCGTCTATTGCGTTGTCATCGCTATAACCACATCTATCAAATCTGTGTTAATATATCGTAGTGTAACTATAAGCATGGTTTAAAAGAGAATCTCAGCGGGCTGGACTGATTGCGTATACGCAAACAAATGTAGAATCATCTAAACGCATGCGATGGTTATACTTGACAAGTCCATGCGATATTACTAGCGGTTTGCGTGTATCGGATTGCGTTCATAACCTTCCCAATTCGCTTGAATGCTTGGGCCATTGAAATGTGATAATAAACAGAATGTCGTTTCAAGATATAGTTGCATAAAGCTATTTTATACTCTCAAAAATACTTAGATTGAAATTAGTGCCCAATATATTCCGATTGGAAAAAAAATCAATCACATTGAAAATTTCAGTTTATTAGCATTGATGAGATTGATTTCAGTCCACATTACATTCATTCTATTCGTATTCAATCTAATAGATTGAAAAAAGCATTTTAATCGCACCGAAAAATTTCAATCTGAGAATCTTGTCACTAATTCTAATCTTCTAAGCTTAAAATGCCTATCTTTCGGTGGGATTGAAATTATTTTCAATCTATTTGATTGAAAGCGGAAGATAAAGAGTTTAATGTGGACTGAAAAATCATTCTAATAGATCCTAATAAACTAGGATTTCTAATTTCTAGATCGTTTTTCAGTTGGAATATTGGTCACTATCTCCAATCTAATTATTTAAGAAAGTATATATCGTAGTACTTGGCGCAACTATATCGGTGTACTTGGCGCGAGTATATCGTAGTACGTGGTGCGACTATATCGTTGTACTTGGCGCGAGTATATCGTAATACTTGAGTCGAGTATATCGTAGTACGTAGTGTGAGTATATCGTAGTACTTGGTGCGACTATGTCGTAGTACCTGGTGGGAGTATATCGTAGTGCTTGGCGCGAGTATATCGTAGTAATTGACGAGAGTATATCGTATTACATGGTGCGACTATATCGTTGTACGTGGTGCGGACTATATCGTAGTATTTGACGCGAGCATGTCGTAGTACTTGGCGCGGGTATATCGTGTACTTAGTGCTCATTTGCGTACAATTCGCCATCCATAAGATGGCTTGCGAATCGTGTGTCTCCATTATAGCGAAGCGATATCCGGTACTTTACCGGATTCTGTTCGGCCTTCATCCGGCGGAGAATAGACTGGAGAAATCTGATAAATTACAGGTTTTCGTACCACTTATAAAACAGATATTGCCTGGTCATCCCAGAGGTGTGGTATATCTGTAATTTTGGACAAGTAGGGCATCACATGACTCGAAAATGGCGGGTTACGTCTGTAGACTTTAGCTGATTGGCTGACGAAGTCACGTGGTATTGATTTCTGGAAATTTCCCTCTTGCAGCTGCCGAAAGTAGGCTGAAAACGGATACACACAATCTCAGGGTCAGTCTTACCGCGTATAGATGACCCAGATGGTTACAGGTTGCTTAGTGCTATTATATCGTAGTACTTGGCGCGAGTATATCGTAGTACTTAGTGCGAGTAGTACTGTTCAAGCTGAATCTATTACCCGCAGTCTGCACTTCGCGCTTGTAGATTAGTCCTGTTCAAGTATACGTAGCACTATGGAGTTTACACTGACAGTGACAATGTAAAATCTATGGTAGAACCATTTGTCATTTTAAACTTAACGCATGTGTATTCGTACATTTAAGTAGAGTCCATTTATAACCGTTGCGCGTGTATATTAGTCTAGTTGAAGCACATGCTGTTATCCTGCTATTGGTACACTCGTGTATATTTAGTTCTGTTCAGATAGAGGCTCTAACCTACAGTTTGTACTTGTATACAAATCGCAGCTTGCGTTTTTAGCTTAAACCTACCTTTCCCCTGCGGGGTTTTTGCCCATATCTCCGGAACGATACAAAAATGAGAGATGAGACTTCGTGACTTGATAGATTATCATATTGGGGCCATTTTGAGCCTATTTGCATGAACCCCGAGCACAGGACCATGGGTAAAGTCAAAACGGCGTCCATGCGGGATACCAGAAAAGTGATATTTTCGTCAGATTTTTTCAAATGCTTTTCTGCATGGAAAAGTGGGTAAAACCTATTTTATTTCATATATGATTATTATTTACTAATTTATAATGCAGTTTTTGCGGAGAATCTGACCGGCAAATCGTTTAAAAAATGCCTTTCTGAAAAGGAACAGATTTAGTGTGGTTAATTTCAGCCTGTAGCCTTAGATTTAGCGAAAATATATAAGGGGCGGAGGGAGAATGCAGTACATCTTAAATCGTCCAGGCCAGATGGAGTTAATGCGGCTGCAAATTCCGTCCAGATTTTAATCCATCACCAGAGTGGCTGTGAAAAAACCCTACACTGTTCAGGCTTCACCCGCAGTCTCGACAGCATTGTGTAACACTTCTTTTGACTAATACCACCAGCACGTGGGTTGAGTTTATGGCATTTCCGGGCAAAAGAGATCTGGTGTTGCGCCTAAGTCCTTCGTGTTGGTTGTGACGTCAGACGGTTGGACCGGTGGATCATACGAGCCACTGTAAAGACAGATATATACCCGTTAATTAAATACAATAAAATGTTTCAAATGAGAAACCTAACGACGTTAGGAGACCTATAGTTTCACGACAGAACAATTATTCTATATTTACAATGGTATGCTGTCACGACTCGTTTTTTGTTATCGATGTGGAATATATACTTCATTCATAAACGCAAATAATTCGATCACGCGTATATCTCATCAAGGAAAACATACTGGATCGTAGAGTCATGGCTGGCAGATTCATGTCGGCGTAAAGCATCCAGACGGGTAGAAAACTTCTGACAGAAGGTACAGCTGTACATAGCGACAGTATCGTGACTGGCAGATTCATGGCGAGAAAAGTCGAGTAAAGACTTCGAGCAGATTGTACCTGGAGAAGATTGTACAAGTAAACATCTTGATGTAGTGGATGATAAAGGACAGCTGGACGCTTTTACAGCGTATCTACGTATAGTTTAGACGGCCAAGTGGCTGCTCGCAATAACGACCAATGACGCAAAAAATAACTACCTAGGACGGGGATTGAACGATTCTCCTCCTGTTCATCAGCTGGCATTGGCTACTCACGTGACGGTTAATCAGAGACGATATTCATACCACATTCTGTGTAGGATAGCATTGGACACTCACTCTATCCCCAATCGAACGACCCATTTAGAGTTTAGAACGTAGATGCGCTACGAACGCTTCCGCCAATCCGAGTGGCCATATATAACTTAGATAGTCCATTGGCTGCATGATTCACTCCATTCTTGCGAGCCATACATAGTCAAGAACGAGGATTGGCTACGTACGCTATCTACAGTCGTCAGGTCAGTCATGTAGACTCGCTCATCGCGCAATTCAACATCAGATCCTGCAATCCATAATCTCCATGCAGTCTATGCGCTGCATAATTGAACCCCAGCTTCCACACATCGCTGACAGGGCATGAGCCCCAACCTGTCAATCATATACTCCATGAACCTGCTGAACTCATATGAACACCAGGGTCCCCAACTGCACACCATGACCATCAGCCCAATCCTAACTGTCAATCACCCTACCATCTGAACCTATCGAACCCATATAGATACCAGGTCCACCAACGGCACTCCATAACCCCCAGTGCTCCATATGCAAGGACAGTACACGCCACTCAGGTGGCCAAAAGTGACGTCGTAACCGGACGAGACCCCAGTTTGACTTCAAAGACAACATTTACGCCTCATTTTTCCTCACATCCACAAAAATACTAATAGATTTCGCCTTAATATACTACTCTTACCTCTCTTTTTCGTCACACCCATTAACCTTGCACGGTAAAACGAAAACGCTCAAAGACATACGTTTTATTCTTAATTTCAAGGAAACAATAAGTCGTCAATTCGTATTATTTGCTACAGGTAAGGCAACTGATGGAAAACCAAATATACCGAATGTATACGAGTCGTAACATCGGTGATTAGTCAAAGACTTCATCACGAACACCAGTGTCTACCTTACACCGACGGTAGGAGAGAAATGCGGAGAGGGTCTGGTAGCGAGGGTGATTAAAGACAAATAGTCTAGATCTACTTACTGTACATTCGATTTGTAGCTATACTTTATTGTTTACAGTTTACTATTTTCATTTGTATTTTGGCCGACGCTAATTTTTCCACTCGATGCGTTTCGAAATTCTTTGCATTCGCGGCTTTCTTATGATGCTGCGATACTGCTTTAGCGCGAGTGGGACGCGTATAAACGTGGACCAGCACATTGACATTTTTAAAATTGATATCGACTTTATCGTTTTTGTTATATGTTTCGGGTTATTTCCGGCCTATAGTTTAGCGTACATAGGTACTAGCTGTATTTTGACATGCATATTTGATGCTCGCATGTGATAGTATGCACCCTTCTTACTGTACAGTAAGACACAAAAAGCAGATATGGATTGAAACGGTATGTTTTGCTTAAATTTCCATGCGGCGTTCGTTCAATAATAAACGACAAAAGATAACACTCACATCAACAAATAAGGGGAAGTAAGACCAGTGTTGAGTCTTGTGGTCCAGTGGCAAATAGACTTGCCTCCCTTCTATTGTAGAAATAATTTCGTTGATACGTAGACGAACCTGCGAATTAGCGGGTATATTATCATGTCTTCGTACGATAGCGTTTTACTCCGTAATATATATTTCGTAAACTGAGTGAATTCAGATGAGTTTTTATGTTTTTCAAACCTACGACTGTTATCTTCCACCAAAAATCGACTGTATCTTGAAAAGATGTTAAATGAAGTACCGGTATATAAAAATAGCGCAGAAGGAACACAACTGGGCTGGGTGGTGCTTAGTTGGTTCGTCGTGATATAGCTGAAATATTGTTGAAAACGATGTTAAATTCTATTCACTCACTCACCCTAGAACAGGCAATTTTCGTCTCAAATAGAAGGGTCCAGTCTCTGTACTCATTGTTTTTGTATTGGAGAATGGTCCCATTGTTTAGATCATAAAGAGGGTTACAATAAAATAAAATAATTAAAATAAGCCAACCATGCCAACATGCAAATATTCGTCCAAACCTTAATGAAGGATCGTGAGAGACAATATAATCAGTGTACCTGTAAACGGCATCTGTAGAACCTAGCTCCAGATTATTATGCACATTTTCCCCAGTTCCTAGGGAAAGACTGCAGAAATTACACCTTGAATCCATATTGCCCGTGGCAACCTGACATTCATTTACGTTTCAAAGCCATGTTCCCCAAATAGACTGAACTGTTACTTTGATCTAGTTTATCATGTTTACAGGACTTTCATACATCCAGTTCACTCAATAATGTGTTGTGAAAAATTCAAATCCACATACATGTATATTCTCAATTTTTTATCTATTTAAACTTGAAAGCTACGTACATGTGATTTGATGAGCTTAAATCTATGAGGATTTGTTGCTGTTTAGTCATGGGAACCCAAATGCAAAATCAAAACTTTTGAGGGAGAAAAATGCATGCCATATTTCCTCTGAAAATTTTAACATTTGTTTCATGAAAATATTCCAACTGGTTGCCGAGATATTGTACTTCAAAGAATGTTGGGCCTGACACACATTTGGTATGCAAATGAGCTTGGATGATGTCACGCTGTGAACTAGAAATAATTAGCTAAACAAATAAAGGTATAGAAATAGACAAACTTCTGAGCTGTACTCCACGTAAACATATTTAATGCACAAGCTTTCGACTCTCATGCCGGAGCCTTTATCAAATGATCTGTTGAATTTCATAAAATTGTCAGTCAATATACAGATTGTCCAATTGTTTATCCGTTTCCAAATAATATACAATTGGACAATCTGTATATTTACTGGCAATTTTATGAAATTCAACAGATCACTTGATAAAGGCTCCGGCATGAGAGTCGAAAGCTTGTGCATTAAATATGTTTACGTGGAGTACAGCTCAGTACCTTTATCACAAATAAAGGTATATTTTCCTTTCTAAGATATCCAGGCTGTTTCATTAACATTGTGTTTACATGGTATTGGATATCACTTTTGTCACTTGTTTACCAATAGTGTCAGAAATATGGTAACCATAGCAACCGGTAACAAGCGCTTTACTTCAGAAACTTTAATAGTAAAGTGATTTTTTTTGTAATGAAAATCAAACGCATAGACCTTTGTTACTGCATATATTCAGTAAAATGAACATTTCATAACCTGCAAAATTAGTTACTGGTAACATAACCCTTAGTAACTGGTTGCTAGGGTAACCGTACTTTCAAATAATTGAAATTTTTCCAAACAAAAAGTCATATCGATTGAATAATTCTGGAAAATCAATATAAGAAGTATTAAGGTGATTAGGCTTGTGGCTCTGTGAAAATACAAGATTGAATTTAGCTCATTATCCGGAGTTGACTAGGTGATATCACAAAGTTTTTGTTTGGAACGTCATGAAGTCTTGCCGTCATCATTGAAAACTGTTGATCGCTTCCCTCTTGCAGCAAACTAGCCTATGTTTTGTATACTATGATTGTTTTTTTTAATTTGGTGCTAATGATGTCAGATAAAATAGATGTTTCGGTTATGGACGCGACGATTCTTTAATGGACGATTGTTGAATAATGAATGAAGGGCCAGACGCTTGTAATTGCATAAATTGCCTGAATATCATATTTATGCTTCAGACTCCAATATCTCAGCAACCGTTCGGAATATCCACACGTGGTAAACGGCATCTTACTCAGATTTGTGAGTAATTTCTTCTCCTAAAAGTGACCCTAGACTGCTTGGGTTCCCCTTTAACCCTACCTGGCCTGGGGGAAGGAGGGAGCACTCCCCCGTTGTTTGTTTGCTCTTATCTCCGGAACGAAACGACACAAAATTGAGAGCTGAAACTTCGTGACTTTATCGTTTATCATATTGGGGTCATTTTGAGCCTATTGGCATGACCCCCCCCGAGCAGAGGATCATGGGTAAAGTCAAGATGGCGTCCACCTGGGGCACCACAAAAAGTGATTTTTTCGTCACATTTCTTCAAAATATCTGCTTTTCCGCGATGAAAAGTTGACAAAAACTATTTTATTTCACATCACATTAATATTTGCTAATTTATCATGCACTTTTTGCGAAGAAATTGCATAAATAAAAAAACTCCAAAAATTTGACCGAAAAATAAACAAAAATGCCGTTTTTGAAAATGACGTCACTGTGACGCCATCGAAGCCGTCATTTTGGATTTTTGTTACATTTGCTGGTAGAGCTTGGGCTAAGGGTATGGTGTGGTAAGTTTCAGCCCAAGGAGGTAAGAAAAATAATTAGGGGGAGGCCATTTCCCCCCCTCCTCCTCCCCAGGCCAGGATACGTCCCAAATAGCCCAGGCCAGATAGGGTTAAGGCCTCCGTGATGGTATCCATTAATCTTCCTCCCTCAACTCGACTGGTTTTGATGTTGATGTCTAATTTAAAGAGTCGGGCAAGAAGCTGGGGTGGGGAGTCACAATATGGAGTTGAATATGCAATTGCACGTTCATTGTGTGTATCAGATAGATCACGAGTAGGCATAAAAGAGAATAAAGGAGAAAGTCACACACCGGAATAATAAGTCTCTACAACATTTGCTGCCGAAGATTATAACAGCTTCTGTACTAGGTAGCCAATAAATACTTACTGACGCAGCCGTCGTATTGTCTCGGTACAACCAATGTGTACTCGTCTTGTTCACAGCCAGTGGGACATTCCCTCTTGTAAATCTGGGCAATGAGAAATGCTTCCTAATCAGAAGTTCGAACAAAACTGGAATGTAGTTGACAAAGTTTGCCACTTCGCATTGAATTGTGTATATATAGTGAAAAAAAAATACACTCTTCAACTTCAATTATGGTCAGGATTTATTTTTAAAATTTCAATTGGTTAACATTTCCGAGCTACCAAAAATGCCATAGTTTATCGTTATTTGCAAAAGAACCAGTTTTGATGAATTCACCTGGTCAGTATTTCTTTTTTGAACTCAATACATTGGAAATTATTTCAAACAGATGACTACTAGAGCTCATTATATCTGGCTGTAAAACACTTTTGGAGACATTTTTGTTCATTTGTTATTAAGCATTGTTACCCAAAAATGTACTTGTTTCCGTTAATACTGCATCGACTCAACCTGAATTATATATGTGTGATGTTGCAGCTTGCTGTGATTTTTTTTTTTCAAGTCACCGCAATTTTTCGTCAGTGGTATCAATCTGTTACTACAACAACGTCGGACAAGCTTTCCCTTAACCCTACTATGCCGGAGAGAGAGGGCGTTATTATCTCCATAGCGACTAAAAACTAAGAACTGATACTCAGTGACTTTATAGTCTATCATACTAGCGTATTGGCTTTCTCCTCCGAGTAGAAAATCATAGGTAAATTCAAAACGGCGGCCATATGGGTCTGACTAACAAGTTTTAGTCGTTTTACTTCTAATTCTCTACCTATAAATGTGCACAAAATTATTGTATTTCACATCAGCTAATTCTTTCCTGATGTATTATGTTGCTTTCAAGGAGAAAATGGCATAATTAAAAAATAAGAAAATCGGACCGACAAAATGCATATTTAGGATTTGTCATCTTGGAATTATTTACATTTTCTAGTTGAGTTGAATCCCAAGATATATTGTAGGAAGTTTCAGTTCCCTGCTCCAAGGAATAAGAAAAATATTAGCGACATATGGTACAGAATAATTCAAAACGGCGGCCATATGGATTAATCTGAATCTCTCGATACTCCATTTCATTTGTCTAATTTATGGCATATTAATGCATGCTCGAAGGACATATTTGTCAAGTTGAGCTTTGTCTAATTATAGTTTAATTTAATAGATTCATTTTGAGACTGCGCGGAATATTTGCACAATTTTGAGAAGCACAAACCACGAATTTGTTGAAATTGAGAAAATTCATCTCATGTCATATTATGTTGGGCTCATTTTAAGATCAATGTCATTATCCTCAGGGTATCCTACCAATCCATAATGATAGAATTAAAAATGGCGGTCATATGGGGCATTTTCAACATGCGCTTTTCCATAACTTCTGTCGGAGTCAATGCATCTGTAGAAGCCCAAATTAGATATTTGTCAAAATTTAGAAGATTGACAGATGGGATAGGATTTTTTCAAACTATTAGCGCATACTCTTTAGCCAAAGCATAAGGTTAAAATTCAAAATGGCGGTCATATGGGGTCATCTGAAATTTTCTGTATCTTTTATCTAACTCAATGCATTTTTAAAAGCCTAAAGACATTTTTTAACAGAGCCCATTGTGATAGACTGTTCGCAGCATTTTTAGGACAGCACGTAATGGTTAATTCAAAATGGAGACCATATGAGATCATCTAAATCTTGCGTTTTTCATAAACTTTGTCTAATTAAAGTCATTTTGAGAAGCCCATGCTACAATTTTTTCCACGAATGACCTAATACATCTGATAGCGTATTATGTTGGGCTCATTTTCGGACCATTCGCATAATCCTAGGTGCAAATATAATGGTGGCCATATCCAGAGCATCTGCACCAAGCGCTTTTTCATAACTTCTGTCTACTTCAAGACATTTTTGGAATCCAAAGTACATATTCATCAAAACTAAGCTGATTCTTATTACATGTATAGCCTAATTTTCTAAGCTTATTTTGAGACTATTTGAAATAATCTTTAGCACGTAGCGTGATGACTAAATTCGAATTGGAGACCGTGTATGTGTGCTGCTTGACACGATAAGACGTAATATGCTATATTTCAGTTTTCACCAGATAGTTTGAAAATAAAGTTTGCACTCAACCAGATTACCCAAGCACGCTTACACAAACGATATTCATAAATGTCTTATTGTCCTTTTTTTCTTTTCAAATGATAAATCCTATACCGATAGCGATTTATCTGCACAGTTTTGAATCCACCTCTTAGACATGCCTACAATGGGAGCAACACTGTAATGATTTGTGTTGTACAACCACGAAACCAGTTTCAAAACGTAAATAATTATTGTTAACAACTCTTGAATCAACAAGTTTTTTTGTCAGATATTAAATTCTGTTCATTTGGACCATATTTAAAGAAAACCTTTTATTGGGTTACTCCCGTGTATATACATTCATACAATTACAATGTATATTAGCCCTATCTGGCCGGGGTGGGGAGGGGGGAGGGGGGGACTTATTACCACAGAACCGGAACAAAGAGAAAGAGCTAAAACTTTTCCGTGAATCTTACTGGCGTCATCTTAAGGTTATTTCCTTATTCCTAACTTCAAAGGATCGTGGGAAAATTCTAAATGGCCTTCGATGTGTCTTCGGTCTTTTTAGTTTTTGATAGAAAATGTCGAAATACAGAAAAATTCGGAATATCTGTCCAAAGAATAGGCGAAAAATAGCTTCCAAAAAGATAATTTCAGCCCTCTACCCCAAGGAATAAAGAAAATAATTAGTGGGTGGGCGAAATGACTCCCTCAGATTTCGTCCCTCCCCCCATCCCTCCCACCACTAGACTGGGCCAGACCCCCAATTCGCCCAGGCCTGGAAGGGTTAATTTTGGACAAACATGTGCCAGTCTCAGATAATAATAATGAACCGATGAACGATTCCAGGTATTGTGTTTGAACAAGTTGTCACAGTTTGCCGCTCTGATAGAAAATGTAGGCTTAACCCGGTGCTAAAATCTGAAAGCCTTATCAATGCATATTCGGATGCATCACAGCAGTACTTCAACATTCATGTCGTTGTTTCAGGGACATTTGATATCTTTTCACTATCACATCTGCATTCCTTATTTGAGGTTGGGCCGATTCTGCACATTATCGCAGAATCGTACACTGGGGGGAAAATTGTATTTACGCAATTTTAGCACCAGAATTGTGTTGAACATGACACCAGTTGTGTTAGAATCAACATCATTTTATGTAGAGCTCAATCCGATTTTATGCTGATATATGAAGTTCAAGACAAAATTGTGTTAACACAGCAATTTATTTTCAGTGTATATTGTATCAGAAAGCAGTTAAAAATCGAGCGTCATTTATCCAAAATATAGACGGTTGCATAGCTTAGTACACATCTTCCACAGGGAAAGTGGGTGGAATTTGACGCATGAAGATTATCATGTACTCTAGTGACATCAAAGTTATTTCCATTTGATCAAAGTTGATTGTAATTATTACATCGGATTCATACTTTATAGTCAATTCACAAATTTACTTTTGACTATGAAGATCCAATATTATATAATCATCAGGTTTTATAATTCATTCGATTGAAATTTATTTTGAACCAATTTGTAATACTTGCAATCAATTAGAATGGAAACAATAACATTAATTCGATGCTAAGGTGTGCGCTAATGTAATTCTACATTAATTTTCTAATCCTTTTGATAAAAGACATATCGCGGTTTGGCGAATTTGATCAATTCAAAAGTATTGATTAGAAATGGAAATATTTGTCTATGAAATGTCTGGAAACATAACTGATGTTGCGATTTCCCTGTAGGTGTGATCGGGTAAAGATATACCTGACAAATTTTAGGCAGGTTGTATGAGATATATCCAGTGGGGAACACACAGCCGTGCAGCAGGGACCCAGGTACGTACATGTAGGGCTAAACCATTACCAACCACACTCCCACGGAAACCTTGCGGTGTTAGCGCAAGAGGGTGGGATTCCATCCACCTCAGACGAACAATTCATTTGTGAGCTCTGGGATTCACAAAAGCGAAACTCTAAGGTGAACCTCTGGTACCTCTTGGATCATAATGCTAGTTTTTGGTCTTAAGGTTACTGTATCGGGTCCCAGTTGCGTACGTGCACGTATCACCAATTTGCCTAATTGCGGCGCAGTACTAGTGCTTTTTTGTATCCATACAAACTATACATTTTCTGAAAGCCCTTGATTCAAGGAATTTAGACAAATAGATAACTTTCTCGAATTTATTACAAGAATCGATTTATTTAAAGATAAATGATGTCATTTAGAAAAGTATAGTTCTCAAAATCACGCGCTAATAACTCTCTCAGTTTTCAGCAAACAAACTTGCTTTTTTGGAATAATGAACTTTATCATTTGAATAAGAATAGGTTGCCTCAGTTTTTTTAGTTAGGGCCTATAAGTTATTTTATCGTCGTGCAAAGTTGAAAGATTGAAAAAATCCACGAAAACTCGATCCCTCTTCACTAAATCATAAATAATTCATGAACAGGGCCGAGCTTATAAAATTTGAGGCAAGCTATTGAAGATCTACATGATTGAAACATTGTGTCCAAAGTTCATGTTTGTACATCAGATAACAAGAGAGAAATTAGAACGGGGAAAAACACATTTTGGCGAAAAACTAAACGGAGAAAACGATCAAAAACCAATCAGCACTGTGTTCGCCCGCTTGAGCCACGCTAATCCCCTGTTCGCAGGATGAGAACCACACTGAGACAGTGCTGTGGCCGCTTGAGTAGATGTCAAACACTTCACGACAAGAAAGGAAAAGACACCGATCGAGCGTAATCAAATGCGCTGAGTAGCCTACCATGATTTTTTAATTGTCTAAGAACTGTCGAAGTTTGTCATAAAATAGCCTGAACTCCCAGTTAGCTGAACATGCAGTGAGGCTCTATTGCAGTACCGGTACTCGCGTCAACGATCGATAAAACTGTCAGCCTCATTGGATGGAATATTATACGGGCTAAATGGACATATTTGTTTTATAGTCAATCAAATACTATGTTATATGAAGTCTTAGTTGCAAAGCAAGGAGACATATTTTTTTTTAGAAAAACATATTCCACTAATTCACGTGTAGTGTGAACCAAAACAAGGCAAAAGACACGACTGATTCTACCGTCAAAATGTAGGATTTCGCTGTATTTATCTAAATATAAAATTGTTTATGATGTTCCGGCCTTATTATAATTATTTGACGGGCAAACTAAGTTACAGTTACAGTTACATTGTTTATCAAGATTGTGCCGTAAACTTTCTGTCCAAACTTTATTTACATAATTAGTAAAACGCTTCTTTGGCCGTGGACCACAATACACAGTCTTCGCCCTGAGCGTGAGTAATACTTATACCTTGCTGTGTCCCCTGGTGTGCGAAGTTGGCCTGATTGAGCCTTATCTACTGCACCACGAATAACTTGAGTTTTAAGAAGACCTGTGTTTTACTACAATGCACCAATTTTCAGAATTTCTTATTCCCCTAACTTGTAGGTTTGACTGTGTATACTCTGGTATAAGACAAAAAAACAAAAATCGAGATTTTGAAGCTTCCACCCGATACAGTAACCTTAACCTCCCCCCTTCCTACCAAACTTTCTGCGCTATCTCCGGAACGACAGGAAATGGAGAGCTGAAACTCCTTGACTTTATAGTTTATCATATTGGGGTCATCTTGAGCCCATTTGCATAACCCGCCGGGCAGAGGATCATGGGAAATTCAAAATGGCGGTCACGTGAGGTACCAGAAAAATGAAGTTTTTGTCATATTTCTTCAAAATTTCTATTTTTCCGCGATGAAAAGTGGGCAAAAACTATTTTATTTCACATCACATTAATTTTTACGAATTTATCATGCAGTTTTTTGCGGAGAAATTGCATAAATAAAAAAATAGAAAAATCCGACCGAAAAATCGACCAAAAGATGCTGTTTTTGAAAATGACGTCACTGTGACGTCATCAAAGCGGCCATCTTGGATTTTTAAACATTTTCTGGTAGAGCTTGACCCAGGGGTATAGTGTGGTAAGTTTCAGCCCCCTAGCTCAAGGGGTAAGAAAAATTATTGGGGGGGGGCATTTCGGCCCCCCACCCAGGCCAGGACAGGTCACAAAAAGCCCAGGCCAGATAGGGCTAACTAGCGTGAGGTCTGTTGTTGGAGCAAACACGAACATAACGCACTACTAATCCTTAACCATGACCATTATATTAATATTTCCCTAGCTCATCTGTGATAACCTCTCTCCGAACTCTTCAATAAACTCTCCCTGGCCAACAGTATTTTCTCTCCCCTATGTGGTAAATTCTCTGAACTTCAACCACATTTGGCCTTGGCGATTTGGGGTGAACCACAGCATTTCGCCCCCCCCCCCCACCTTCCTATATATATATATCTTAATCCTATGGGGCGGAAACTAGTAACAATATTTATTGAGGTAAAATTTTACCGAAAATTGTATAAAAAATAATCCAAAGATGGCTACTCTGATAATGTCATAGTGTTGCAATATGTTTTTTTCTGAAGATGTCCGAAATTCGAACTTTTTTTATTCATTCTATATTCTTCGGAAAATCTACATAATCTGGGAATAATTTCATCCTCAGCAGCCGTACTTCCGTAGACTACAGTAATTTCTCCCACCTCTCTGATACCATCTTTGCTTAAATTGACTACAATAATTTCTCCCACATCACTGATAGCATCCCTGTTTCCATAGACTACAATACTTTCTCGCTCATGTCTGATAGCATTCCTGCTTCCATAGACTACTAATAATTTTCCCCTCATCTCTGAGAGAATCCCTACTTCCAGAGACTACAGTAATTTCTCCCTTCTCCCTAATACCATCCCTGTGATTCCCTTTTTATGTCTGATAGCATTCCTGCGTCCATAGATTACAGTGATTTATTTGTCATATCTGATAGCATCCCTACTTCTATAGACCACAGTAATTTCTTCATCAACTTAGACAGCATCTCTGCTTCAACATACTACAATAATTTCTTTCTCATCTCTGATAGAATCCTTGCTTCCATAGACCACAATAATTTATCCATTCTCCCTGATAGCATTCCAACTTACATAGATCACACTAATTTCTCCCTCATCTCTGATATCATGGCTACTTCCTTGGGCAATAATATCTCTCATCTCTGATAGCATCCCTGCTTCCATACACTACACAAATTTTTCTTTCATCTCTGATAGCATCCCTACTTTCATAGAGTACAGTATTTTACCCCTCATCTCCGATGGCATCCCTACTTCAATAGACTGCAATATATTCTTCCTCATCTCTGATAGCATCTCTGCTTCCACTGATTACAATAATTTCTTCTTCATCTCCGGTAGCATCCCTACGTTCATAGGCTGCAATAATTTCTCACTCATCTCTGATAGCATGGCTGCTTCCATAGACAAGAATCTCTCTCTAATCTCTGATAACATCCCTGCTTCATACACTACACTAATTTCTCCATCTCTGATAGCAACCCTACTTCCAGAGACTAAAAGTACATTCCCCCTCATCTCTGATAGCATCCCTGCTTCCATAGACTACAATAATTTCTCCCTCACCCGTGATAGCATCCCTACTTTCCTGGATTGCAATAATTTCACCCTCATATATGATAGCATCACTACTTTGATAGAGTGCAGTAAGTTCGCCCTCATATCTGATAGAATCTCTGCTTCAATAGACTGCAATATTTCCCCCCTCATCTCTGATAGCATCCCAGCTTCCATAGATTACAATAATTTCTCCTTCATCTCTGATAGCATTCCTGCTTCCATGGACTGCAGAAATTTCTTCCTCCTCTGTGATAGCATCTCTGCTTCCACAGATTACAATGATTTCTCCCCCCTCATGTCTGAAAGTATCCCTACTTCCACAGACTACAATATTTTTCCCTCGTATGTGATAGCATCCCTACTTCCATAGACTACAATAATTTATCTCTCATATCTGATAGCATCTCTATAGACTACAGTAATTTCTCTCTCCTCTCTATTAGCATCTCTGCTTCCATCTACTACAATAATTTCTTCCACATCTCTGGTAGCATCCCTGCTACCAGAGACTACAGTAATTTATCCCTCATCTCTGGTAGCGTTCTAACTTCCACAGACTACAATAATTTCTCCCTCACCTCTGATAGCATCCCTGCTTCCATAGACTACAATGCTTTCTCTCTCGTCTCTGATAGCATTCCTGCTTCCACAGACTACAATAATTTCTCGTTCATCTCTGATAGCATCCATGCTCCATAGACTACAACTTTTTCCCATCACTGACAGCATTCCTGCTTCCATAGACTACAGTAATTTCTCCTTCTTCTCTGATAGCATCCCTACTTCCATAGACTAAAACAATTTTTCCCCATCTCTGATATGATCCCTGCATCCATAGACTACAGTAATTTCTCCCTCGTCTCTGATAGCATCTCTGCTTCCACAGACTACAACATTTTCTCCCATCCCTAATAGCATCCTTGCTTCCATAGACTACAACAATTTTCTCCCCATTCCTGATAGCACCAGACTACAGTAATTTCTCACAATCCAAGGGTATAGCGTGGTAAGTTTCATTCCCCTAGGCCTCTTGTCGCTTCCTGATAGATAGGCAACCATTTTCGAATCCACAATTTAAACTTCTAATTGGAAAGATACAAATGTTAATATTAATTGTTTCTCCTAATTAAGAGTTTTTACCTCCACCTAGATTTAGCTCAGTCAATGACGTATCTGATGTCATTTTTCCTTATCATCTGTGCCGTTCTTTGGGATTATTTTATTAACATATTTCCGTTTTTCTAATGCAGAAACGTATTTTGTCGGCTTCTCTCCGGCCTCGATCCTTTCTGCTCTAAATCGGATCATATAACTCATTCTGTCCTTTCCTTTCGGATATTTTCTAGGCCTTGTTTTATTACATTCATTTTATGAGGAGATATTCAGGCCAAAACATGATGTTCTGATGTTCACTGTCATTTTAAGATGTACTTTTCTTCACGATGGGGTGATTTAAACTCGAAAGCTAAACACCTTTTTGGGTTCTGCCGCTCGCCTACAACTAAGCGAGAGCATGATATATGTTGGAATAAATTATCGATGGCCCATTTCCTCGTTTGTGTATGTATACTGCGCCGTTGTATAAGAAAATTCGACGTTGATGCACTTTGACAATTATGTAGGTTTCTCCTCCGAAGTGCGATACAATTGATTTACCAGTCCGTCGACCGGCTATCCATCCATTAACCTAGCCCGTTCATCATGGCAAGACAATACTTCTGGGATATTACCAACGTCTTGAAAATTCTCCCCTTTGCTTCCAGATGCCGTTGCTTAATGGTTCTGAATGTCTATGTGACCCGTAGGGAATATATTTACATCGAGATGGCAACTGAGTAGCATACTGGTGTAGATACAGACGTTCATACTTGCACCTAATAACCCCCCAGATACAGACTGGGGTACTGTCCCTGCTATCACAGTAGAATGGTGGAAATAGGGGGAGGTACCAATCTACAAGGGAAGATGTGGCCGTGTTTAAACTTAGACTGCAATCTGGGAAGCACCGGTACCGGCTGGGGATAGATTATCAGTTTGTCTCCTTACTTCATTGCTTATCGTTTCCGGCTGTTGCCCTTTGACATCGCTTTGTCGTATCTAATCACACTTCATGCACTTTTCCTATCGTCACATCATCGCATCACTCTGCCGTACTGCTCTATCGTTCTATTGCTTCGCTTTGTCATTATCTCATATTGCAATCTATCGTATCGCTCTGTCCTATGGCTTTGCGGTTTCAACCCCCTCCCCCCACACTAACGCCTTGTATCGTTTTCTTGCTACACGCTTAAAACTAAAGTGTTGAAACTTACTCATAAAGTGTTGAAATAACCCTTTAAGTGTGTCCACAGGGACTGCTCTTTAAGTGTTGTCCCTGTGGACACACTTAAAGGATTATTTCAACACTTTACGAGTAAGTTTCAACACTTTAGTTTTAAGCGTGTAAATGATATTGTGGATCCGTCATATTTCCCTCTCTTTGAGGCCCATTTCGATAGCACGCGTCACGACATGCAAACAAAATCTAGTCGTTATTAACACATTTCCACAGCAGGCGACACGACGATGCGCTACAGCGAAAATCAGTTGAACAAGTTAGGGCGATCCCACTCACTAAAATGGAGGTAAAAAGGCCGTTTTCTCTCAATAAATAAGTTAACATAATGAATTCAGCAAAATGCGCTTGGGGCCCGCCGAGACACATATATGTCCGTCAAATGATAGTAAAAATAAATAAAAGGCGACAGGACGATGCGCTACAGCGAAAACGAGTTGAACAGGTTAGGGCGATCCCATTCACTAAAATGGAGGTAAAAAGGTCGTTTTCTCTCAATAAATAAATTAACATAATGAATTCAGCAAAATGCGATTGAGGCCCGCGCAGACACATATATCTCCGTCAAATGGTAGTAAAAATAAATAAATTGTCATCTATCTAATTTAAATAGTTAGAAGGCAACATTCGTGACTCTATTGAAACAACATTGACTGGTTCTTAAAATGGCATATTGATTTTAGGACATGGAACATTAGATAAATTAAATTAATGCGGCTGAAGTTTTGAAGGAATCAATAGTTACATGTATTGAGCAAAATCGACCTTTTTCACCTTCATGTTAGAGATCGGGATCGCCCTAACCTGTTGAAATATCCATGGTTCTAATTTTGTCGCCCGTAAAAAATGTCGCTCCGATGTCACCGGGGTATGTGGCGTACTGTGAGTATTGCACCATTGAATAACATGAGAGCAATTATTTAGATGTAGCTGTAGCTGTCAAAAGGCGTGCTGCGGAAACGGGTCTTTACCGTGTGCTTCTATCGGTCACTATACATGTAACTGTCACTTTTACCAATCTGTCAATCCATCGTATCATCATATCTCTTCATCGTATTGCGCTCTCGCCCTATGTTATCTTCCTGTCTCTCAATTTATAACCCTGTTGCTCCATTGTGTCGTCCTTTTTCGCCATCGTATGATCCTGTCCCATTATCGTATGTCACTGTCTCTCCATAGTATCGTTCTTCTCGCCATCGTACCGTCATGCCTCATCATCGTGTAGCACTGTCTCTCCATAGTATCGTCCTTCTAGCCATCGTATCGTCCTGCTCGATCATTGTACAACCCTGACACTTCATTATACCGTCTTTCTCGTCATCGTATCGTCATGCCTAGTCTCGACCTGAGTCAACCGGTCTGACCATCGTATCCTCTTGTTTCGCTATCGTAGAGATCGTCCTGTCTCGATATCGTATCGTCCTTTCACCCATCGTATCACCAAAATATACTGCTCTGTTGAACAGTCGTATCGCCCCGTCGCTCTGTCACATTTTACTGCCCCTCTATCGTATCGCACTGTCGCCCTGCTGCTTTGCACCATCGTGCATGTCCGCCGTTCAAAACTGCTTGTTTGACACCGAGAGACTTTGATATATTCGTCTGTAGAAATTGCGGTTATCTTATTAGATTCCAAGGTAGAGCATTTCGTAAATATAGCGACGAAAACGAATTTAGCACGTTATGAAACTAGACATGTCAATACGAATCAATAGGGATGGGTTGAAGACGTAACATGGCAATTTAAAGACTGTCACCGCTAAACAAAATGCTCAATTGATATTCCGTACTGCATTACATTTAGATTGAATCTCCCACGGTAGAAAATATCCCACTCGTACGAACAAATATCTGTCATTCGCTAGAGAATTCCATAACTGCTCAATTCAGTAAAATTTGATCGATTTGATTATGTATCATGCATCAAGGATGGTTCATGTTCTCCCAGGAGAACTTGGATTCTTATCGCGTTATGTGATCAGCGTGTTTGAAATAACAAGAAGCAAGCATTTTTTTTGCTTTTAAGTGGACAAAATATTTGTACTGATCATCTAAACGTTAATATAACATTTGACTCCGCCCGATGATCCTATAAAGTCTACATGGTCATTATTTGGTCTGTAATTAATTAATTAACGTTTGAAGTCGCATACTGTCATGCTGCATCTAAATTACCGCATACTAACATGCATCACTGAGTAGCTGTAGAGCTACTGTCCGTCCTCTCCGGCAATCGTTCATCTCCATTTCTCCCTATGCTATAAAATGAGGAAATATTTTGAAGAAGCGACAACTGGCAGACCATTGGTAAGTATATGTTATATTACTCTACTATTCAAAGACATAATCAGTATGTTTAGCTTGATGAATATATACCAATTATCAAGACTCATTACCAATACACATACCAATTATCAGGACTCATTACCAATACACATACCAATTATCAGGATTCATTACCAATACACATACCAATTATCAAGACTCATTACCAATACACATACCAATTATCAAGACTCATTACCAATACACATACCAATTATCAACTCATTACCAATACACATACCAACTATCAAGACTGGTTACCAATACACATATCAATTATCAAGACTCATTACCAATACACACACCAATTATCAACTCATAACCAACACACATACATGTACTAATTATCAAGACTCATTACCAATACACATACCAATTGTCAAGACTCATTACCAATACACATACCAATTATCAAGACTCATTACCAATACACATACCAATTATCAACTCATTACCAATACACATACCAACTATCAAGACTGGTTACCAATACACATATCAATTATCAAGACTCATTACCAATACACACACCAATTATCAACTCATAACCAACCCACATACATGTACTAATTATCAAGACTCATTACCAATACACATAGCAATTATCAAGACTCATTACCAATAAACATATCAATTATCAGGACTCATTATCAATACACATACCAATTATCAAAACTCATTACCAATACACATACCAGTTATCAAGACTCATTACAACGCGGGACAGTTTCAGCAATTATCAACTTTCGCACAATCCATGCAGGGTTTCGTAATATTCAAACGACGAATTCGGGTAGTGGCTTTCTTTCTGGTTTTTGATTCTGACATTTCTTAACATTGAAGATAATAAAATAGTTTAGACATCTGTATGGATACTGTAACGAATGTTGGTATGGCTGAAGCGTTAAATCAGGACTGAACACCAGCCCAGACCGAGCGCAGGTCTGGGACGAAGACTACAAATCGACCCGGACGGGCAACGACGCTTAACAGAAAACAGTATATGGCATCAGATCACTAATAATTTTGTTACTTATTATGTATTACCATGAAAAATGACCAAAAAAAATCAGAAAACTACCGATACATAAATCCACTTGGCATGGCAATTTCACCTTGAAGGACACTAACTGTGAAAGTCTTGACAGGAGTTGACCATGGAAATTTCAAATTCCCGCTACTGACAGCTGATTGGTGCCACCGAACGTCATTCAATTTGTAAACAGGGAGCCTTCTCACCCCTCCTTGATCATGTCTCCATCCACCGTGCTTTTTCCAAAGTGGCTCAAATCAACACCAGGAAGTACAGTTTGAAGCCTCATCTGCAAGTTGAAATATCAGATGTATCAGAAATGCTGAAAAATCGCAGCTCATAAAATCCATAAAGATCTGCTCTCAAATTTCTAAACAATGTAGGTCGTGGGCATTGACCCGGAAGTGATTAACTCCGGTCTGATGCTTGTCAGTGATGGAACCATTGTTAAAATAAAGAATGGTCTCATCTGAACAAACCATGCCCATACCCAAACTATCTTGAGAAGACACAAATAAAACTATGCACAGATAGCGATTTTACAGCCTACATAGCAAGGGTACCCCTTTATAGTTCCCCCTCAGTTTGCTCCATATGACTTAATTACAAGCGTCTAGTCCGTCATTCATAATCCAGCCGTCGTCCATTAGAGACTGAGGTACAAGTAAAAAGTACAATATCTCACTAACCTGCACATGTTTTTTCATCTGGTAAAAAGCACCAAGTCGACAATCCCTCTGCCTATAAAAAGCAGTATAAACTATTAACTAGATATGTAGAACACTATTTTAGATGATTTTAATTCATTTTTTATGAAATTTTTCAAATTAAAACTTAAAAATAAAGAAAAATTAAATTCAAAATGTGACAAAACATAATTTGTTTACAAGCTGCTAATTTAGACTACATATGGTAGAAATTTCATTCGTGGCAGCGGTTAACCTTCCATGTAATCAGTGGGTCATCCCAGTAATCTATCAAATGTCATTAAAATTTGATGTTGATACAAAGATCAAAGACATGTTTAATCCTGTAATAGTTGACAGCAATATATACAAATGTGTACACAACACATACGAAAATATAACACAGAGGTGTTTATGGTATACACAACTCCCATATAGCGAATATATGTCGTTTCAATTGGATGGATCTTCATCTCATCAAGATCTTGCTGGCAGTAATTAGAAAGATGCACATATTACTTGTAAACAGTTATTATTGCTGAAAAAACTCCTAAATAACATTGAGGAATATATTCTGTGTCAAATTTCAAGTCCATGAATGCAATGTTTGCAAACAGGCAACACTTGTCAAAACACAACATAGCAGAAAAAAGGAATAAAATTCAATGACAACATATCTGATGGTCATTTGCTGATCTCTGCTACATAAACAACCATGAAAGATGAGGACAGATGGAAGTTGACCCACTTAAGCTGTTACCTGTTTGGTGAAGCATTAAAGTGGCAACTTACAGAGATCAAGGCCTATCTTCCAATAGAGTTAGAGGCCATACCTCTAAATCACACCGTGCGAAATATCCAGAGGAACTATTTGGTGTGTTTGGGGGGGGGGGGAGAGGTGGAGGCTTGCTAATATTTGGTGCTTGTAATCCTTATTCCTCGCTACCCACAAAATCTCTGATTTGAATATGAAAGAAAATCACAAATTTATAATCCTGGAGATAGTTGAAATGAAATGTAGACAAAGTATGTGCTATGATGCAACTGCGACTGACAATAGACACACGACAATGTGAAACCATCAACAGTCAGATTAAATGATGACTCAGTTAATCAGATTTTATTTGTCTCATTAAAGCTACAAATGCAAAAGTCATTTGGAAATTCTTTGTGTGAGAAACAAACATCTCAGTTTTTACAGGTGATATGATTATTATTAATTTCATGTGGTTTTAGATTGATGAAAGGTGGATTTATGCATAAATGATTGAAGCATTGAAGATTTGAACTGAAGTCCAGATTTTGAAAAAAGGTAATGTAATTGTATCCGTGTGAATTTCCTTTTTTCCATTTACATTTTATTGTATCTTGAAAGTTAATTTGCTCATAATTACCAGCTGTGTTAAATGGACCTCGTCATATTTGGCATTGACTATTTGGCCCTAGAACTGACATATCAGTCATTTTTTGCCTATATTTGCTCCAAAAGGTCTCAATTTTGTCGCCGAAATGGCATAAGAATACAAGAGATGTTACCCAGTATTATCAGCATGATGGTTATTTCACCCACATTTGGCAAGAAAAAAAATGATTAAAATTAATTAAAAAAAATATTTAATCTTATTAATAATTTAATAACTTACATTTGAAACAACCCTAATACTTGTTCATTGATCAAGAGTCAGCCTGGAGAAAAACGGGCTGATCAAGTCAAAACTGTAACCACATGGACGATTTGAAGTTCTCATGCCAAATGTGAAAATCTGCTGTGACAGGCATCAGATCACTAATAATTTTGTTACCGATTGGTGCTACCGAATGTCATTCAATTTGTAAACAGGGAGCCTTCTCTCCCCTCATTGATCCAACCATCTTGCTTTTACAAAATGGCCCAAAGCAACACCAGGAAGTACAGTTTGAAGCTTCATCTGCAAGTTGAGATATCAGATGTATCAGAAATGCTGAAAAATCGCAGCGTATAAAATCCAAAAAGATCTGCTCTCAAATTTCTAAACAATGCAGGGCGTGGGCACTGACCCGGAAGTGATTAACTCCGGTCTGATGCCATATATGTTCCATCCTGATCTGTAATATCAACGGCTGAATAGTATCAATGGACAATACTGTACAGCGATATAACCAGCAGTATCGAAAGTTAAACTAGAACTCCGTAATTCCTCCGAAATCAGCTTTGTGATAGTGGTGTGAGTTATCTTCCCCTAAACTTTATAATGGCGCGAGTTATCTTGTGATGGGGTTTATATAGGCAAAACTGGTCTGATGGGTATAAAAGGATGAAATCTGGCATGGAAATCACTTCTAATATAGCGCTAAAATATAGCGTTTGTAAAGATCTTACCTGAACTGAGAAATGTACCTTAAAATTTAAATAAAACAAAATCCGTATGGGAAGCGGCCCTTAAACTACAATTCCAAGCACGGAAATCACTTCGGATCTGAACTACAAACAGGTAACAGCTTTCCTCTATTATAAGAGGGAACATAGAAATCCAGTGTAGTATTTGCGGTCGGGCGACTGGTTATATTCTCAAAGGATGTTGTCGGCTTACGTCTTCCGGGGTTGCTTTAGGGCCGTCATAGAACATTGAAATCTGAATGCTGATACGTGGAAACAGTAAACTTTACTCAAGCAACCTACCAACCTACTGTACCTATCTGGTTGGATCTCGAAGGAAGAACTCACCCTCAACAGTCAGTTATGTGTCGGCGACCTAGAAGTATTCACGGCGGAAAAGAATAACGCTGTCTGAAGGGCGTTCTCATCATGAAACGGGTAGCAGAAAACTGAGAGCTAACTGTGAGGGGAAGCAAGGCGATTTGATGAGACCTGAGACATCTGCTTTTAATTAACAGTCGTCATGAGTCCCTCATAATGGACCGTTTACGGTAGCCAATGAGCGCGCCAACGAGCAGCATCTTAAAACAATTACAGACTTGGACGACCAGGGATGTAACGGTTCACGCCATCTAGTCGTATACATTTTGAAGAGAGGCATCTTCGTCACCCAGATTACGCCTGGACATAAGTCAGTCAGAAGTACCCACGACGGGAAGACGAGTTGATGTCTTGAAGATTATGTACATACGAGATGAAGCTGAAGGATTCAATGGTAGAAAGTCAAGACGCATTCTAGGGACGATTTACATGCATTATAACAGAAGAGAGCCACAGTATCCATAGCCTCGCTCCAACAACAGGAAAAGAAGGACATCAAACGGTTATCATGGGTCAGTCGCGCTTCTTCGACATTCTTCTATACAGAGAAGGGACCAGTAGCTAAGTTTTTTCCTCAGATCTCTTACCATGGTAAAAGGGCCAACAGCCAAGCCGCCCTCTTTATATGACTTCTTTGTGCATTAACTTTAAATATTCACATATTCAACCAATGTCGCGGATATATTGCGGAGCTATTCATTTACAGTGAATATTAATTCATATTATTTGACTCTATATCAGTCTTGGTTGTCTCTTCTCGATTCAGGCAAGTTGACCAGTCACAGGCCGAAGTGAATCTCTGGTTGTCAAGAACTAGTTCCGGTGTGGAACAACAGTGTTCCGACAGAAATGAGGGACTGGAGACTAAAGTATCTGAAACTGGCTGAATGAACCATCATGACCAAATAGTGATTGTGATACTTTAAAATGGAATTAATTGAAGAGGATGGAAGAATACGGTTACATCTGCATCTGCAGTTGAATTGAAATAAATTTTATTCACCACAGCAAGAAATCAGAGAATATGAACAGCAATAAGCTGCGAGAATAAAACCCCAGAGGGCTTGCTCTGTCCCACGGAAACAGTAAAGTGTTTGTCCATTCAGCAGCGAGATTGTAAGATTGAGAAATTTGAAGAATGGTGGATACTGTTATATTTTGAAGAGAATAAATTAAAATTAAAAAGCTGTGATATATAAATGGAAAAACTATCGTCTTATTAACTAAATACGTGAGAACCTAGACTATGGTATTATAGTATTAGATGTTAGCAGAATATTCAAATAGCTAGTAATAATGTACATGGGAATGAATGATGGAAATGGATGGAAATCATTACGCATGCATACACTGGCAGAAGACACAGGTCTAAGAAATACAAAGTTAGATATTTCTTATTCATAAGAGGTAATATGATATTTATATTGATGCTAGTTTTGTACCAGATGTAGTCATCACGTTCAATTTTAACATTCATTTCAATGTATGTGCTTTTAATAGAAATGTCGTCCCGAGTTTTACATTTATTTCTGACATGGCGTCACACGAGCAATATATCAGATCAAGGAAGAGAGAGCTGTACCGTCATGTCCAAGAAGTTATTCGATGTAATCGAAACAGATCACGAACCACTGCCTACCACCCACAAACAAACGGACTAACAGAGTGGTATACAGTATATGTACTAGCGTGATAAGAAAAATACAATATGTTAACGATAGCCATTTACACAAGAGAAGCAGAAGAAAATAAATACCCTTTTTATTTTTTTATTTGCCTGGATTGAATGGGCCATTTGATCGCTTTGTTTATCAGTTTTCAATGCTATTTAATTTAACAAAAACGATGAAAACATGTCGGAAGTAAAAAGTAGAAAACGAGTTGAAGATTCATTTGGATAAATGTGTACTCGTCAGTGAACAGGATACTACAACTGGAGCATCATATTTTTCTAGTATCATTGACAACTACAGTGCGATCCTCGTTTGGGAATAGCCTGCATTAATTAAAATTAATTTTTGGTTGGAACAGGAGGCCAATAATAGCATTATATGAGAAAGGTGTTCCTATTTTCGATCAAAATCTACCTACTCGATGTATTTTCTATTGATTCAGTTAAAAATCTTTGGGATTCTCCCGGTTCTACCATAATGGGTTCTTTTCTTTCGGGTTTGATCAGACCGTGAAAACAATGCTAAGAAAGACCCCCAGTCAAAAATCGGACCGAGAAGACCATTTGGCGAGCTGTGCATTTGCAAACAGCACGGCATTTGGTTTAAACATAATTTATTGAATCAGTGTGAGCACAATGAGCCAGAGCTCGTTAGTGTGTCTTCCAGTCGTATATACAAACAAGAGTTATTCTTCAACAAATACACATACAATAATATGTTCATATTACGATGCATTTATGGCAGGGCACTGTACATGATGAATGATAATGTAGATGTTGAGAAGTAAAGAATATACATTATAGAGAAATGATTTCGTCTTAAATAAGTGGTTTCCATTAATCCTGTTCTTTTGAAACGTGGTATTAGACGGAGGGAGTGTCATTGGTCAGAAGCTGGCTCTGGGGCGAATGACCTATATAAGAATGACTATTTCATTTCCATCAGGTCGCGAGAATCAGTACGGCATTTACCTCGAGCATCAACTTTTCACCGTTTTACCCCATGTACCGTATGGAAGATATATCGTTTGTTATCTCTATTATCATTGAATACACTTTTTTTCTCATTAATGCGTTATTATAAAAACCATGATGTAGGCGTAAGTGTGCAAAATGGCATCACTGAATAACGTTTAATTTAGTTGTGACAGAGAGGTCTCCTTGAGCACAGAAGCTGTCGACAACCCTGAGAATTTTGTCACCAGACCAGCAAGTGAGACAGATGTTCGCTGCAAAATTGAGACTTTCCAGAAGCTTCAAGATGTGATATTTCCGACGTTATGAAGAACATCGACAAAGCACAGGCGCGGCAAAATAAATAAATAAATAAATAAATAAATACTACAACAGGATGAAAGGAGTGGGAGTTAGTACATTAATGGTTTTAACCCTATCTGGCCTGGGCTTTTTGGGACCTGTCCAGGCCTGGGGGGGGGGGAGCGAAATGGCCCCCCTAATTATTTTTCTTACCCCTTGAGCTAGGGGGCTGAAACTTTTCACACTATACCCTTGGGTCAAGCTCTACCAGAAAATGCAAAAAAAAGATCCAAGATGGCCTCTTTGATGACGTCACAATGACGTCATTTTCAAAAACGGCATTTTTTGGTCGATTTTTCGGTCAGATTTTCCGAATTTTTTATTTTTGCAATTTCTCAGCAAAAACTGCATGATAAATTAGTAAATATTAATATGATGTGAAATAAAATAGTATTTGCACTTTTTTCATCGCGGAAAAGCAGATATTTTGAAGAAATATGACAAAAATATCACTTTTCTGCTACCCCATGTGGCCGCCAACTTGGATTTGCCCATGATTCCCTGCTCGGGGGGTGATGCAAATAGGCTCAAAATGACCCCAATATGACAAACTATAAAGTCGCGGAGTTTCAGCTCTCCATTTTTTTGTCGTTCCGGATATAGCGCAGAAAGTTCGGTAGGGGGGCCATAATGGCCCCCCTAGGCCAGGTAGGGTTAAGGAAAACTTGATCAACTGGATGGTCAGATACACTGCAAATTATATGTTTAGGTTTAGAACACTTTTAAACCCGATAAACGATATACAGTTTGAAACTTCAGCCCACAGCGTCAAAACGTTAATTTTACAAATATTATGAACACATGTGTTCATGACCTAACTACGTTTAAGCTGAAACAAGCTCTTCCTTTTTCTGTTTAACTATTGTTCAGAGCCTAAATATATAATTTGCATTGTGCAGCTAATGATGCCACAGAAACACCTGGCCGAATCCTTCATTCACATGGTGATGTAATCAATATTGCTGAAGAGCTGAGCTGCATTGTTGTGCAGACCTATTTCATTTCTTCAACTCTCATTGTCATGAGCAAATGTTGAGCACATACAGCATATTCATTTTACTCGCTATTTCAGAATATTGACACACGGGACGAGGTCTTACTGTGTAATCCTAAGCGCCTGGACAGGAAAGGGAGCAGGTCTGAGGAGCGTTATCGGTGTCAACCCTGCGAGGCCGTAATACATGTATATACATTCTGTTAGACAAGGGTATCCGAGCAGCCTTTGCGGCGCTGCCTGACAACTACCGCGTGGGCTAAAGAAAGGCATAGCGACGTATTCACTTAGCCCAGGCAGACCGCGCCTCTCGCCGTTAAATCGTATTTCCTCGACGTTTGCGGCTGGTAATCGTTTCGAATCGAAAAGATATTGTTAATAAGGTAACATTTAACAGCTGAAAGGATCAATTGTGTGGTAAAGACTCCAGGAAAGAGTAATAAACAGCTCTAAATAACCCTCAACAGTGAGCTACAGGGCGCTAACCCAGCCGTTAAAATCCTGGGGTTAACACAGCGGCAACACCGTTATTGTCGGCATATAGCACGGATAATCTGTTTTAATTTCCCCCCATAAAGCTGTTAATTATCCATATTCAATGATTGACTTATTAAATGATTAACATCAGCATGGAGGAGTCTGTATCCGTGGCTTATAACCGTATGGTAAATTTTCTGTATAAACAGTCAATCAATCAATTTTATTTGATCTTTGGTTTTACGTGTGTTTCTTTGTCATGTTGACACTGTGATGAGTAATTCTCAGTATATATATAACCGAAGGAATTTTGCTAAAACAAGTATATATCTGCGTTATTTACCATTTCCTGATCATTAAGTCAATCTTTAAATCTGGATAATTAACAGCTTTATAAAAGCAGAAAAAAACAGTAACACAGACTATCCATAACGGTGAAGGAATTTTGCTACAAGTATATATCTGCGTTATTTACCATTTCCTGATCAATAAGTCAATCATTTAATATGGATAATTAACAGCTTTATGGGGGGAAATTAAAACAGATTATCCGTTCTATATGCCGACAATAACGGTGTTGCCGCTGTGTTAACCCCAGGATTTTAACGGCTGGGTTAGCGCCCTGTAGCTCACTGTTGAGGGTTATTTAGAGCTGTTTATTACTCTTTCCTGGAGTCTTTACCACACAATTGATCCTTTCAGCTGTTAAATGTTACCTTATTAACAATATCTTTTCGATTCCAAACGATTACCAGCCGCAAACGTCGAGGAAATACGATTTAACGGCGAGAAGCGCGGTCTGCCTGGGCTAAGTGAATACGTCGCTATGCCTTTCTTTAGCCCACGCGGTAGTTGTCAGGCAGCGCCGCAAAGGCTGCTGGGATACCCTTGTCTAATAGAATAGTTGTTAAAAAATTACATAACATTATATAATGGCATATACATATTTTCTTAGACTGGCTATATAATTGGGCACCTGGCTATAAATTGGAGCAAATGATTAGTAAAAATAATATATAATGTAAATTTGTTGTGGATTAAACATGTTCATATCCAGTCGTGGCTGTATTATATCATAGTATATATTTAGTGAAGAGCATCAAGGCTTGGTGAACATCTTCAGGATCTGTGAGATAATCGGACAATAAATTCAGCGTGTTCTAGTCATTACTATTGAATAGTGTTCGGTATTTGTATTAATTGAATTGATTTAGATATTTTAGGGCTATATAATTTTGCCTTGTTTCAATAAAGAAAGAGCATTGGGAGATATAATGATACACTGTGCCAATGCTTTTACTGTTGCATAATGGGCATATTCTGTTTTCGGGTTCAAATATTTATCCATCTGTCTCGATTGGGAGTCGTTGGTTACATAGTATAAATTTTGCTTATGCTGAGTGAAGTTTTGGAGGAAGAATAGTGAGCTATGGTTCTTGATATATTAGATTTTTATACAGTATGTAATTGCGACTTTCAGATGATTCAGAAATATTTGGCTTACAGGTTTGTTCATATTGATCTGTTTGTCTTATGGTAATAAATTTGTTGAACCAGGCGACATTTCCTGCACTTTGCTGAAGCCAGGTATCGTTGTAGAGACCTTTTAACATAGTCCAGCCATTTGCTTTTAATTGTATTGGTTCTGTAACCCTGGAATACACATTAATATACAATAGATGACAATTTTCTAGAGTGAACGTCTGTAAGCCTTATCCAGACATTAAATGGTCTTCTTTGTATTGTTAATATGAGTGGGTGTCTACCCAGGTCACCATAAAGCATGAAGTACGAGTGCTTTTTCTGAGGCACAGGATCTGCTCCAAGAAATCCTTGTGCAATTTTTCCCTCATAATTGAATGTTGAATTCCCAAATCTCACAGCCAAACAACCAAATAGGTATAGTTGTCCGATCAAATAGTAAGAGCTGACAATCTACTAGTAAATCAATATTTCGTATTCTTTTATATACCTGACTGCGCCATGCGTGCTTTTGCTGGTTTTAAGGTTATGGAAAGTCTGAAGTCAGGAGTCGGGAGCCAAATCTGAAAGACAGAGACCCCTTGTAGACTTCCGCATGGACTGCTTAACCTTATCTGGCCTGGGATTTTTGGGACCTGTCGTGGCCGGGGGGGACGAAATGACCCACTACTAAATAGTTTTCTTACCCATGAAGCTAGAGGGCTGAAACTTACCACACTATACCCTTGGGTCAATCTCAACCAGAAAATGTAAAAAAAAACATGATGGCCGCTTTGATGACGTCACAATGACGTCATTTTCAAAAACGGCATTTTTTGGTCGATCAAATTTTCCGAATGTTTTATTTATGCAATTTCTTCGCAAAAACAGCATGATAAATTAGTGAATATTAATGTGACGTGAAATGCAATAGTTTTTGCCCATTTTTCATAGCAGAAAAGCAGAAATTTTGAAGAAATATGACAAAAACATCACTTTTCTGGGACCCCACATGGCCACCATATTGAATTTACCCATGATCCTGTTCTCGGGGGGTCATGCAAATAGGCTCAAAATGACCCCAACATGATAAATTATTAAGTCACGGAGTTTCAGCTCTCTATTTTTCTCGTTCCGGAGATAGCGCAGAAAGTTTGGTAGGGGGGGGGGCGGGGGCATTTCGGCCCCCCCCCCAGGCCAGGTAGGGTTAAAAATATTAACCGAACATCTTGACATTACGCATTGATTGGGAAGAATGAGAAACAATAGAAACAAAAGATATGACTCTGCTGGTCGATTGGTTATATAGCAACGTTTCGACATCATTTAAACTATATTGAATGATATTATAAGATTGAAAAAAATCCATATGCATCAATTATTACTCTATTCATTAACGTAAAAACAATTGATACAACTTGAAAGCTCATAATACACAAACGAGATAGTGAAACTGCAGGAGAGTTTCGGTGACATTTTACCGTCGAGTAAAATGTGTGCCACGACCAAACCAAATACAGTTAGATAATAGATGTATGTATCAGCGGTCGTCTTGTAATAGTTCTGGCATTGGCATCGTGCAAAAATGTTACAGATCAACGATTTTCTATTTTTTTTTTGCCTCGGAAGTATAGAAAAGTAAGAAATCAAAGATTGGTTCTAGCAGAACTCTAGCCACATCACCTACATCCTCCATAATGCATGGCTGTGTATTCCGTACCTCCGTACCGGGCCCTGCAGGCAGATTAGGTCTGTACAGCTATTACTGGAACTGTCACTTTAAAATAGCTGCCAATGAACGGACAGCATTTTAGGGCGATGCGCAACCTTCGTGAGATCTCGGTATATTTCGACGAAGGCCGAGTTCATAACGAGGAAAAACTCCTTCAAGTTCCGAAGGAAAACCACATACTGACGCCTCTCCATGGTAGAACAAGATAACTGGAAGAAAGAAACTCAAACACGAAATACACCACATCAATTTCAACTTGATAGCGAGGCTACATCCATCAGGTGATCGCGACCATATAACCGCATAATACACATGCACGACTACCTTGGGAACTTGTCCACATATGACACCAATGGAGATACATCAATTTCGAGGATCGCCCGTTTATAGTCAAGTGGAATGTACATATCAATGTTACCCGAGGTGGAAACCCGAAAAAAATAAACATTGGTAGGCAACGGAGATATTTTAATTTTGATTTCACCGTCCTATTGAAACAGATTCGGTGGCCTTTTCTTCTGATCGATAAGAAAAGTTAGCTTCGCCACACCAGTTACAAGACATACGTGCATGTCTTGTGCACCGTATTATCTGCTGCACGCCATGACTTCAATGTATTGTCTATACATAATTTTCATATGAGAGAATATCTTGAGACGAATTTGACCAAAGTTTTGCGATGTATGTGAGGTCTCATTTAAGTAGAATAGAACATGAAGTGATTCTGCTATTATTTGAGCACTGTGGTCGCCTAATGGTTAGAGCGTCGGCCTCGTAAGCGGTAGGTACTGAGTTCAATCCCAGTCCGGGTCTTCGCCAGCCGATTACTTGTGGTATTATGTGATTAAATATAACAAGAAAACAGCCTAATCTACAGCAATGATATTTATAACGGAGCTAACCTGAATCTGTCAAAGAGCACTGCTCTACCTATAGGTAAATGGGGTATAGATTCGGTTTCGGATGTAGGGTTCAGGGTGGTTAAAAATGCCAAAATTTGTGGTATTTCTTTGGCGATGACCAGGATGAGCTGAACTCTTCTCATGTGTTTAACAAAGTAAAAAAGAATGTTTCTTCTTGGGCGGGGCGATATTTAACCCTGACGGGGAGAGCTGTTTTGGTGAACACTGTCGCTCTTGCAGTGCTGTGGTTCACGGCCCAGTGTATTGTTTTGCATAAAAAATGCGTGAATCAATGTTGTCGAATGTTTTTAGATTCTTGTGGGATGGCAAACCGGAAGAGAACAAAGGATCCGTATTGTATAATAAATGTGATAATGGTGGTCTGAATGTCCAGAATATTGAGTGCAAGGTTAAAACCTTTGCAGTTCGGCATGTATTGAAATTATTATATGGATCCGTAGCGGACTGGAGGTATTATGCAATTTATTGGATAGGATTATCATTAAGAAATATATGTCTGGATTTTGCAGAGAGTAATATTCCACATGCTGAGACAGCTCCGCCGTTTTACAGATTTGCTTTAGATGCATGGAGAGAATTCTATAGTACTCAACCGCTACCTCCAAATATGTATTCCAGTAAATTTATCTATAATGTTTTTGTGAATAGAATTGTTGACCTACCACGGGTAATGAAGGCCGCCCCTCAGCTGTTATGGAGGGGCATTCGGAACAGAGTGTTTCACTGTTTTGTTGATCACAATTTGATTAATTTCTCCTTTAAATTAGTTCATGACATTCTGCCGGTAAAGGAGCGACTTTTGAGAAGAGGCATCGCTACAGATGATAAGTGTGTTTTTGTCCTGCCTCAGAAACGCAAAGGCATCTTTTTGTGGAGTGCGATATTGTGAGGCAGGTTTTTCTATAACTCAGACAAGTATTCCATTTGTATGGGGGCTTCATTCCGAATCTTGATGAGAGCCATTTATGGCATAAACTCTTTGGCGCTCCATTGACAAGAGAGGAGGAAGCGATTTATACTTATCTGATTAATGTTTTGTTATTTACCATTTGGTGTGGCAGGAGCGGGATGGTGTTCCAGGGACAAGCTTGTTCTGCCAGAAGTATAGTTATGGCAGCTAAGGCCGTGATAAAAACCAGGGTACATGTAGATTTTGTACGACTAGACAATTCTACGTTCCGAAAGACATGGTGCAACAATAATATCTTTTGTAAAGCGCAGCATTCCAAGCTTAGTTACTTACTATCATAGACTTTATTTGTATTGTTGTATGCTAGAAAAATAGTCCATCATTTTCTGTGATATTTACTGCTTTTAACGATGGACATTATGTAAACTATTGATATGTAATACGTGGCTATCTTGTGAATAAATTATTCACTTTTCAAAAGAAAAAAAAAGGTATTTATATTTTCTTAACCCTGTAATACTCCAGATCAAAAATATATATATGGATGTCTATTTTATGAAAGCGCTTTTGAGGAAAATGATGAAAACCGAGCGTGTGTATATCGCGGAAAATTCCCGGCGATTTGACACCATCTTTTGGGGCAGATATTTCGCCATTAATATAATAAGCGATATATTTCCGAAACGGGCATCTCTTCGGGTTTAATAATAACTAAACAGGATTAAAATCGGATAGATACTGGCAGAGTTTTGCTTGATTATATTCTGATATGTGTTCAGTTCGTATTGAGTTAACATGTAACATTGGCTGGAGTCGACCTCACTTGACGCCACAAGCCAGTTGCACGCGCAAACAGCAGTGTATGCACTTGTACTCGGCGTACGCTTGAAAATAAATACTAGCTGCGAAATTAATATTGATTGACTAAATACATCCATGGGACAGCCATGTAGCTCTGGTATATCGCTATTAATTGATATTGTACGTACATTGATTAGGGAAAGTTGATCGTAAATAGTGTTTATAATTGCGTTACATGAGGAAATAAAATTGGCCGCGTCACCTCGTGGGATGCAAGACAATATATAGAGGACATGTTCTGACAAAGCCTGATTCAAGGATAATACATCATTTCATGGAAACAATGTGAATGACACAATGTATCAATCATATTTCGTCCTCCGCAGGGGTCTGATCTGTTGTAGGAATCAATTATCTCTAAATAACGTTATGGGGATAAAGCAATCGCAAACCCGTGAATAGCCCAAGTGTATTAAGACCGTGTTTAACCAATTAAATGGAGTGGAGTAGCCGGGAAAGCATTGTGTCTTTGAATATATTGGACCGTCGGTTCTATTACAGCTCTCTTATTAATATATCTGGCATATTTGCATTATATTATCAGAAGCCTGTGGAGTAAATTAAATCATCTGAAGCTATTAAACTGGGGATTAACCCCATAATTAATGAAAACATTTCTGTTTCCGTTCCATAGATTTTTTTTGATGATATTAATTTGATTAAACGGAGATATTTACGCTTTTCTGAGAGATTTATTATGCTTTGTACGTCTTCACACTTGAAAACGCTCGAAATCAAGTCAAATTCCATCAGTACTAAGCTTCAATTTATAGGATACACGAAACAATTATCCAGCAGTATTTCCATATAAATGATGCGTGTTGAGAACAATAACATGTTGCATTGTGTAACGTTCATGGAAATAGAAGACAATGAAATTCGTTGCGAATTATTAGCACTGTATAATGGAAAATTTACAGAGAACTCTGTAAATATGTTCGTACTCGGTGGATTGGGGAACAGTTTTTGCAATCGGTGTGTCGCTTTTGTTAACTGATAAATGCATTAAAAAAATCTCAAAACTCATTATCAATAACGTAACATCGGGAGCCATCAAATGTCACAAATATTCTGTGCTGAAGTCTCATAGGCGCCAAAACGGGTCTAGTCCCGTTTGACAGCATCAACAAAGGGGTATAGTGGCCTGTACATAGCAAATACTCTCTTAACTGTTACGTTAGTGGAGTCCAAAGTTCATTTCTTCAATTCAGCATAAAACTTATGCATGTGTCTTGTAGAGTATGTCAGGGCCTCCTGGAAGAGCTGGCTTGGATTGAAAGAGCATGCCTGGTGCTCGAGTTTCATTCTGTAAACACGCTCACAGTTGAGAGGGACGGGAACAGCGTCAGCGAACGTTTGTAACGTAGCTTTGTTCGTTTTGGGGGCCTATTCGTCATGTAAGGAAAATACAATAGATGACTACATGTAGGGAACCGTGTTAAACCTGACAAATCTACCAGACAAGCTGTATTCCACACGGTGTTCCCAGATTGAAGATCCTTGCATGACGAACTTCCAAAAACAATTTAACATTGATTTGTTTATATCTCTGGAATTTTATACCTTGAGCCAACATGACTTTTCTACATTCTACAGACCGTATGCAGATCCGCATAAGGTAAAATAAATATTCAAGAGAAAATACAGTCACAAATGGCCAAACAAAGTTGTTTTTAAGTACAATGGCAACAGAAAAGTAGAGCAACACCCTCGCTGTTTTTCCCGTACAATTAAATATGTGCCTCCAGTTACAAGGAAATGTGACCGAGATCTGTATACGAATTAAAAACATGTTTCCATATAGATCACAGTGATCAGTGATATAATGTGTGGGTTGGTAGCTATGAAATTATCCAGCATTCTTAAAATAACAATTGGTGTTGGGAAAATTATATTTGGTCCGAAAGAATTCAAGTATCAGAAACGTATACCACATGGGGAATGTTTCTCCTGGATATATGAATGTCGAAGTAGGAGCTAGAAGAATAACAATATATTATGGTTAACGACATCTGTAATAAACTGTGAGACGCAACGTTTCTGTGCACATTTCAACATCGTTTTCAAACGTGATATTATGCTTTAAAACGGTGTGGGAGTATACACGGAAACGTCGCGTCTCTCAGTTTCTTGAAGATGTTTTTAACCGTATTATCTTGGTATTTTTCTAAATTATTTAATACTCATACGCGGGATCACCAATAATAATTATTCTTTGGCAATCTAAAAAACATAGCATGTCTTATATGGGCCACCGTCCATCTTCGTTATGTCGTAGAGTACAGTATGCAAGTTCAACGAATTCTTCTATCAGCGCTGGATTAATTTTCGCACGCATATGATTTTTGCGAATGTTCCGAAATCTGAAAGAAACACAACATATTAAAATATTTACTGGATAGACACCATGGTGTTCGATTGAACCATCATAACCAAATAGTGAATGTGATACAGTAAAATGTAGGGGCTAATTGAAGTGGACGGAAGAACACTGTCACATCTGCACTGCAGTTAGATATTTCTTATTCCTATGAGGTATTATGATATTTATCTTCATGTCAGTTTTGTATCAGATGTAGTTATCACATTTAACTGCTAACATTCAGTTTAATGGATGCGCTGTCAATAGAAATGTCATCATGAGTTTTTTTATTTATTTCAGACTTGGCTCCCCCGAGTAATGATATCAGATCAAGGGAGAGAGTTCTGTAACGCCATGCCCAAGAAGTTGCTCGATCTAACCGAAACAGATCATAGGGTAACTATTGCCTACCGCCCACATACCAGCGGACTAGCAGCAAGGTATACAGTATATGTACTGGAGTGACAAGAAAAAATAGAATATGTTAGTTATTGGCATTTACACAAGAAAATCACAAGGAAATAAATACCCTTTTTATATAGAGGAACAGGTTTATTTGCCGGGATTGAATGAGCCATTTGGGCGCTATGTGTATCAGCTTTCTAAGGTGTTTAATTGATCAAAAACATTGAAAACACGACAGAAGTAAAATGTAGAAAACGAATTGAGATTCTTTTCAATAAAAGTACTCGTCAGTGAACAGGATACTACAACTGGAGCCTCATATTTTGCTGGTATCATTGAAAAAACCACGATGCGATCCTCGTTTGGGAATAGCCTGCATTTACGTAAAATTCGAATTTCATCCTTGACTGAAACATGCGGCCAATAATAGCGTTATACGAAAATGGTTTTCCTATCTTCAATCAAAATCTGCCTACTCGATGTATTTTCTTTTGATTCAGTTATAAAACTTTGAGATTCCCCCGAATGTGTATCGATAACACGGATAACTTGTTGTTGGTTCTACCATAATTGAATCTTTTTTTTAGGTTTAACCAGACAGCGGAAACAATGCTAAGAAAGACCCCCAGTAAAAAGTGGGACAGGGAAGAACATTTTGCGAGCTGTACAATTACATAAAATACGGCAGTTCACTCGAACACCAAATTGTCACCATTTTATTCCATGTATGGAAGGTTCATCGTTTGTTATCTCTATTATCATCGAATAAACTTTTTCTCTCATTAATACGTTATGACGTTAACATAAACCATGATGTGGGTGTAGGTGTGCAGAAGGGCATCAATGAATAACGTTTAATTTACTTGTGACGGAAAGGTCTCCTTGAGCACAGAAGCTGTCGACAATCCTGAGAATCTTGTCACCAGACCAGCGAGTGAGAAAGATGTTCGCTGCAAAATTGAGACTTTCCAGAAGCTTCAAGATGTTGTATTTCCGAAGTTATGAAGGACGTCGACAAAGCGCAGGCGCGGCAAAAGAAAGACTACAACAGGATGAAAGGAGTGAGAGTACGTATATTAATGGTTTTAAGGAAAACTTGATCAACTGGATGATCAGTTACACTGCAAATTATATGTTTAGTTTAGTTATATGTTTACATTTTATCCCGATAGACGATATACAGTCTGAAACTTCAACACTTTACATTTCTAAACACATCAGCCTCAAAACGTTAATTTTGACAACTTTTATGACCGCATGTGTTTATAACCTAAATACGTTCAAGCTGAAACAAGTTTCACTAGTATTCAGATCCTAATATATAATTTGCATTGTACATCTAATGATGCCACAGAAACACCTGGCGGAATCCTTCATTCACATGGTGATGTAATCAATATTGCGGAGGAGTTGAGCTGCATTGTTGTACACACCTCTTTCATTCCATCAACTCCTATTGTCATGAGCAAATGTTGAGCATAGACCGCATATTGATTTTATTCGCTATTTCGCTATTCAACACTGTTATTTAGCCAATATTGTCGAGTGCGTAATATATACATAGCTGTTCAAAAATTTAAGCTTATACATATTTTCTTAAACTGGGTATATAATTGGGCACATGAACAAAAATATGAAACAAATGATTGGCAAAAGAATAAAATATATTGTGAATATATTTTTCTGAATTAAACATGTTCATTATCCAGTCGTGGCTGTATTATATCATAGTATATATTTAGTGAAGAGTATCAAGGCTTGGTGAACATCTTCAGGATCTGTGAGATAAACATACAATGACTTCAGCGTGTTGCAGTCATTACTGTTGAATAGTTTTCGGTATTTGCCATTGGAAGATATAATGATACTCTGTGCCAATGCTTGTACTGTTGTATAATGGGCATATTCTGTTTTCGGGCTCAAATATTTATCCATCTGTCTCGATTGGGAGCCGTTGGTTACATAGTATAAATTTTGCTTATGCTGAGTGAAGCTTCGGAGGAAGAATAGTGAGGTATGGTTATAGATAAATTATATTTTTATACAATATGTAATTGCGACCTTAAGATGATTCAGAAAGTTTGACTTGCCAGGTTTGTTCATATTGCATCAGAGCATCTGTTTGTCTTATGCTAATACATTTGTTGAACCAGACGATATTTCCTGCGCTCTGCTGATGCGAGATATCGTTGTAGAGATCTTTTAACATAGTCCAGCCATTTGCTTTTAATTGTATTGGTTCTGTAACACTGGAATACACATTTATATACAATAGATGACAATTTTCCAGAATGAACGTCTGTAAGCCTTATCCAGACATTAAGTGGTCTTCTTTCTATTGTTAATATGAGTGGGTGTCTACCCAGGTCACCATAAAGCATGGATCTGCTTTAGGAAATCGGTGGGCAAGTTTTCCACCATAATTAAATGTTGAATTTCCAAATCTCACAGCCATACAACCAAATAGCTACACTGAAAAAATGTGCGACGCGTCTGACGTTTACATGCGACGCGTCTGGTGTTTAGTTGAGGAGAAATAAACACATATGACGTTTAAAAATTAAAGGTATATGTTTAAGCTATAAACGGCGATGTTTAGCTTTCGTGTTTAACGTCTCTCTACAAAATCATGAACGTTAGCAATATCACCGGGAAAGTTATTTTGCTTCAATGTTGTTTTTTTTTTTAACTGTAAAACTCAAAATATTATCGTTTTTGTGTCTTTCCAAGGTTTTCTGACCCTCGGATGACCAGCCCTTCTCAGTATTGGACTTGTATTAAACAAAGGTGTTTATAGTGGTAGCGACATCATGTTTAGCGACGTGTTCTGTGTTTATCAGCCCGGCATTTAGTTCGAGAATGTTCCATGGCTTTTTTTAGTGTGTGCTGCAGGCCGAAACGAGGTGGAAAGCATAATTAAAATTCAATACACACAGTTAAATAAATTTCTGTTAATTAAATAATCGGTATTTTAAAAATATACATGGGCAGATCTAATTGGTGTGGTTCAAGGGACAGGGTTCAAGTGCACCGAACTTGCACCGAACCCGAGGCGGCGTGATCTGTTCCAAATATGGTGAATTATAGTCTGGTATCTTTATCGCCAGTCATCCCAAGGTACCAGCTTTAGACCGAATTCCGTGCATCCTCCACACCAGTACAAATGTTGCCAAATATTAGGGAAACAGGTCGCTGCTTGCCTAGCACGACAGGCGCACTACTCGACGACACTGTCCTTTTACAGCGAATGTTTTAATCTAAGATACCGGTATATAAAACAGCTCTCCGATAAAATCAAGAGTATTATGAAATCGAATCGTGACTTACCCGGAACGGTGTGACTCGCTTTAGCTGGCTTTAGATTGATTTGGAACTGGTAGTGGTGGCAGGGACAGAACAACTCAATCCCCGCCTCACGCGCGAAATGGAGTCAAGACGTACTGAGCTGACACGATGGCATTCGCGCCTGAAAGAGTCATTCTGCATTTTGGACGACAGAAGGAAGGGTGGTTGAAGGTAATTTGGACCAGTACAACATTGCTCTCAGTGTGTTCTAAATATTCTCTTCATAAAAGTAAATCGTTCAAGGTTGCCATAATTGACGCTGTGTCGTGGTGCATGTTGTTGTTGTTGTGGTGCATCAGCTGGGAAATTGCATGTATGTTGTTGTTGTTAATCTGTGGGGTGTTTTCATTGCCATGTACGTACGTCCGTCCTAGCGTCCGTCCGTCAACATGTTCTTGTCCGCTGAATATCTGCAGATCTACGAAGTCGGGCCTGACCAAACTTTTTTTTATTATTCATTGATGGCTCAGTTTTTGCACTGTTATCTATGCCCATCAACATGTTCTTGTCCGCTGAATATCTGCAGATCTATCAAGTCGGGCCTGACAAAATTCTGGTGAGAGCTTCCTGAATGTTGATTGATGAAATGATTAGATTTTCAGATGGCTGTGATGATTTCATGATTTTTTTGATTTTTTTTTGTATTATTTATTGATGGCTTAGCTTTTGCACTGTTATCTATGCCCATCGAGAACCCTTGGTTGTATGTTTGAGTGTGAATTTTAAAGGTTCTCTGATACAAGAAAGCCTGGTCCATTCAAGATTCTCACTGAATGAAGGACAACATTTTTCTTTAATTTCTCTATTAAATCATTCTATTCTACATCATATGATTTATCCAAAAACTTTTGCATGAACCATATTTGTGTCCACACATTTAACTGGTACAACATAATGCTTCAATTTTTGTCACCAAACATGTTACTGTACCTTGGAAATAATTTAAAACGAGTGATTAGGAGAGCCCATTTTTAGCCTGACTCGGGGCAATTTTGAACCAGTTTGCATACCTGGAGTTTACTCCCCCCCCCCCTCCCAATTAATGATACGGGTGTTTACTTGTTATCACACTTGTGCAATGCATAAATTGCCACTAACAGAGCTACACTTTCTTGCATGCTGTAATCCCAGCACACCACTCAAGTGAAACCGAAGTCTGTTATATACGGTATCCAGGGATTTTTTGCAGGTTCCGATCCCAAACTCCCAGTTCCTTTTCATAATTCATTATTGAGGGTCCAATTTTTTAAAGTGAATTTCGGCGCAAAGAGCCTGTGATCAATCACAAAACAGATGTTAATTAACATGAAATTCAATACCCAGCTATGCAATCGGATCGATATTGAGGCTCCCAGAAGCTTTTTCTAGGAGTATTTCCTTTAGAAATCCTTTTAAATTGAACGGCAACAACACTTTCGTTTTTTGTTTCATTTGAGTTTTGTGCGCCCATGTGTTTTCCGAAACTAAATTGACTCTAGATGCAGCCCTGATCCTACTTGACTAAAAAAAAAAACAGGCTGAGGGGTCCACACACGTTTTAGGTGCTTGCCTGCAATTCATGTTATGTGAAGATGTGTATGACCTTTTTGACCCAATCTGACGTTTCTCCTGAGTTATTCCCCTTGATTGTCAAAAAAGCTTCCGTGATCTGATATTTATGCCCCCCCCTCTAATTAGAGGGGGGGGGGGCATATAGCGATCGCTTTGTCCGTCCGTCCGTCCGTCCGCGTTTCTTGTCCGCGCGATATCCCGGTTAATATTTGATGGACAGGATTGAAACTTGCATGGAATGTGCCCAGTATCTCGTAGTTGTGCAGCGTACAGTTTTTTCCGAGTTTCGGTATAATTTTCAAGAGTTATGGCCCTTTTTCTGAAATCTCGGTGAATGGGACTTGTCCGGGCTGGATCTTGGTTAATATTGTATGGACAAGTATGAAATTTGCATGATATGTGGTCAGTGCCCCACAGTTGTGCAGCGTAAAGTTTCTCCCCGTTTCGCTTATATTTTCAAGAGTTATGGCCCTTTTTTCTTGAAATCTTTGTGACTTTGCGCTACGTTTCGTAACATGTGTCTAATTCCGCTTAACCCGGGGCTAGGGGCCGTATGAGCCCATGTACTTCAAGATCCTCATGGTACTCATATGAACAGTCACAATCAAAGCGTGGCTGAGGTACATCATTTTTAGATGACGACTCTATAACGAATATTATGGATTAAGAATACTGATCAGCGATACGGATTTGATATTTTGGAACATCATGATGTCTTGCCGGCATCATTGAAAATTGTTGACCGCTTCTCTCTTGCAGGAAACAAGCCTATGTTTATGTATACTTTTGTCTTTTTGAATTTGGTGCTAATACTGTTATGGAAATGGAATAGGTCTTTGGATTATGGACGCGGATATTCTCTAATGGACGACGGCTGGATTATGAATGACGGACTAGACGCTTGTAATTGTCCAGGCTGGATCTCGGTTAATATTGCATGGACAAGTATGAAATTTGCATGCTATGTGATCAATGCCCCATAGTTGTGCAGGATGAAGTTTCTCTGCTTTCGGTTATATTTTGAAGAGTTATGATCCTTTGTTTATCAAACCTAAGTGAATGGGATATATTTATTTGTCCAGGCTGATCTCAGTCCATAACCGATTTGGAAATGGCTATATATATGTCATTCTACATTCCAAAGCAGACCACATAGGTCCTGAAGCATGAAATTGCCCCAAAAAGAGTTAATTGGGTGCAAAATTCAAAGTTTACTGATCGCTTCATAATTTCACCACAATATACTCCCAAGGAATTTAGGTCTCATTTTCAGATTGGACGAAAGCCCCGGCGACCATCTTGCATCAAAACATTGTATTATCACTTGTTGGTCGATACTTTGAATATGTATTATGCAAGGCATGGCAAAAAAATTGACTGAAATAGAATTTTCATAATCATGAAGGCCTCCACCGACCAATACAGAACAGAACAATGGCGGGGCAGTGTCGGATTAAAGCGGAAGGGGGGCATACAATTGAGCAATCTCTGATTGCTTCCTTCCTGTGTTTTTCTTGTAAACAAAACTCTTCGTAGAATTTTTATTGCATTCTTTCAAGATTTACTACACATTGCTGTCCCTATCTGACCTTTTTGACCTGATCCGACATTTATTTCATGAGCTATGTCCTCTGATCTTCGAAAAAAACTCTAAACATTTCCATCTGGTACCCTAACACAATTTGCCCTGTACTTTTCACTGGATTCGAAAACAATTTGCCATGCATTATCCTCACAGATGTCACAAAACCATATTTCACTTCTATTGTTCCCCTTTCTACCCTTCAAGGAGAAACCACGTTGTCAACTGTGTATGTTTAAGAGCATATCTTGGGTTCAGTTGAACACTCGTTGTACATGGACAAAATGCTCTGATGAAGCTTGGGGTATCTATTTTTTGTGTAGGGGCATCAGTAAAGTACGTACAGCCTCCCTCATTTTCTCAAATTTAACATTTTATATGACCATGTCACTTTTTGACAGAATTTAGGAAGGAAGAATTTGACGAAATAAAACGAGATCCTAATGTGGTTTATTTTAACATATAAATATTGGTGTGATACATAATTTTAAGCATTTATTCACTATTCCCTACAGCTTATGGTGGAGTTCCTTCAACTTACTAAGAAAGACGTGACTGCAATGTTGGAGAAGATGAAAAAGATGTATGAAAATCTGTTGGTCATCGTATCTACGAAGCTGAAGGTGAGTTTAGATCACATATGTGCGTCCATCCGTGGAATGTCTATTTCAATGACAAAAGCTCGAGGCAATACACGCAACCTCCAGTATTTCTGTTGCATTCCAAATCAACATCTCACTTATTTACACCCTAACAAAGGGTGTTCGCTGATTGAGCTTATCAACATGTAACCTTGTTGACAGAGATATGATCACACTGGAATTTACTTTTCTAACAATTTTCTGAATCCATGAAAATACATGTGAAAGATGCAAACTGATTATAATACACATGTAAAAATGTATTTTGGGACATCTATGTAGTCAAAAAGACCAAAATACAACAAAACAGACAATTTGAGCCAAAACAAGTTGTACACGAGTATTTTTAATCGGTCTGTATTCTTTTAGATGTATTTTCAAACATTTCAAAAATTTCGAGGATAAAAAAGCTCCAGCGTAACTATATACCTTTTAATTGTGCAAAATTACTAATTGATGTGTTGTGCTATTTTTATGCTTTGAAGATTCATGCAATGCAATGTTATTTTCTACAGGGAACATCGACAGAGAAATTTATTGCTGTTTGGAAATGGTTGGAGGCACAGACATCCTACAACCGGGGCCATGGTCAAAAAACTGTGAATGTCATTGACGTCAAAAAGGTACTGCTTTCATTGCCACTTACAGAACGGCTTGTATATTTCTGTATTGAATTTGTCTTGACACATTGTAGCGCCAAAAAAAATGAAGAAGTACGCGTGGGAGTTATTTCCCTTTGTTGGATGCATTCTTGAAATTTACAAGCAATTACCCAGATCTAATTCTCAATCATGCGACCAATTTATGTTCGTTTACTCCTTGAACAACAGATGAATGAATCAGGGAAGATAATGCGGGAGTTTCACAATACACAATACATTACATTATTTCCGTTTTATACCATTTCTATTGACTGTCACACACTGCTGCGCAGGCTGCCGATTGTTTTGATTGGATGCGCAACGGGTGACAACTCTCCGAAAGAAGTGAGATGAAGCCGAAATAAAGACAAAGGTGATCCTAGCACGTGAGGCCAGAACCCTGTATTGTACAACTCCCGCATTAAATTAAATCCCCTATCGTAAAGTGGTCGCTCGATCTGACGCTCAAATTTGGCTTATTGGTACATACATTAGCCATGGGCCGAAGATGTGCACACATTTTGGCTTATCTCATTTGAGTTATTTCCCTTTAACACAGAAAAGCCCAAGGAAACTATCGACAGACATTGGGATGATGCATGTCATTGTCGCTCTGGCAGGCCTTAGTTTTGCACCTTCTAGGCACACACCTTCATGGAAAAATAATTCCGAAGTGCACATTTTATTTAGTTTTTCAGGAATAGAACTTCTCAGTTTACTGGGTATCCTTGATCAGAATTTCACATTAAATAAATAATATTATATTTCATAATATAACTAATCCATTTATCATTTGTATGCCTCTGCAGGACATTCCACACGACAGACTAGAAGCGGTGACCAAGTCATCCCAGAAGTCCCTACCTAAACTAGTCCTCCTGTTGGATGCAGAGGGGAATCTGTCCCAATCAGTCGTCACCGGCGATGGAGGGAAGATATACTGCAAGGGCAATGCGTTCGAAGCTGTGCTCCTCCTTCTTGCGACGTACTATATAACAGATTTAGACTACCCCAAGATGTACTGCAATGTACTGGGTGTAGTTCAACAATTCGTTGTGGGGGAACCATATGTCGGGGAAAAGTCGTCTAACTATAAGATCTTCTTGAAAAAACACGAGACTCTATTCAATTAGGACTGAACTTGGCTCTGACTGTATTCAATTGGGACTGAACTTGGCACTGTTGTGTTTTTTTTCGCTACCTCGGTGACTGAAAGGTAACTCGATCTTGTTGTATAGCATTGGCTGTTGTATTTCAAAAGTTGTTCTTGGAATAAACATGTTGAACATTTAAACATCTCTTGGCGTTTATCAGTTGCCATTAAACATGTCTTGGTGTTTATCAGTTGCCATTAAACATGCCCTTGTGTTTAGTAAGTGTAACAAGCCAGATAAACATGTCTTGGTGTTTAATTAGTAAACACCATGTTTAGATAATAAACAGGTACACATGTTTAGTAAGTGTAACAGGACTGTGTTTATTCATGCGTTTAGAAGTTAAACGCCTGTTTTTGCAGTGTAGTTAAGCGATTAAGGCCACAATAACTGCCATAATTCATATCTATCGAACAGATGATGTGAGTAAACAAGGGTAATGAAAATGTGAAGAATTATTTGTCAGATAACGGCGTGATACCAGAATAACGATTAGCAATGTGTCGATTGTACACGTGGATACAAATCATAATTATTTTATTGTGCAGAATAGATATCCAATAAAAGTCAATAATGGCCGATTCACGAATATCACACCATTATAGTCTCATATGGATTAGTCGTGTTATTAAGTTGTATATTGTGTGCTTTTCACGTTCCATATTGTGGACATCGAACTCCTAATCACTATGTATCTACAGTGTTCATTATTACCAATATGCATGCGATATCACTGGTTGACAACCAGAGAGAATGAGTCCGACAACAGTAATATCAGACCTGAAACGAACAAACGGCGAGTCGACTTCATCGTCACTGAATGTGTATCATAACAGGCAGGATTTTGGTGAACGCGTAGTTAATGAGATAGCAAGGAACATAGCTTCTTCATCGACGATAATCGTCATTGTGACAATGGAGTGACATCGCCCGTACCGTTGTTGTCTCATCCGTGGTAAATAAATATAATTGCTATGTTTGGTTTTCACATTCTATCTGTTCGGTATAGCGCAGATTTGTTTCTTTATTAATCTCGTCTTCCTATGAATTGTATTCGGTCTCTGGCAAGCGCGAATGTTTTGATGACATGTCAAGGCACATTACAAAACCACTCATCGGCTTCGACGGAAAGAAATTAGAAACTATGAATATACATATTTCAGTGAAAGAACAGTTAAGGTCTCAATTCATATCTGATAGCATGTGGAATATAAAAGGTGTCTGATATGCATACTATTGCATATGAGTTTTGTTACTTGCCTTTTTCAGAAAAAATAGAACATGCTATATTGCGTCACATTAAATTAGACAACCACACATTCAGAGACTTGGTGTCAACAGCGTACTCACCACACTAAATTTTTGTTTGTAAATTTTACAGTAAGTTACTGGCAGCAAAGGTGCTAATAACTTACTGTAAAATTTACAGCAGGATGTTACTGTAATTATTACAGTAACTTACTGGCAGCAAAGGTGCCAGTAACTTACTGAAATAATGCAATAATATATTGTTACTGTAAATTTCTTATATGATTTCAGACAGATAATTCTGAAAAAAAGAAAACCACGAATATACAGAATGAAAGGATATTCCTTTCCTATCATGTTTTTTCCTAACAATATGACAAATTATTGTCTGTTTGTCAAGGAGATAAACTTATAACTATACTGAAGACGGAATGCACTACCACTGTACATACATATATGAAGGTGCCGGAATTAGTGTTCGACTGTTCCATATATTATAACATACGCCCAACATCCACATACATGATTTTCGATACATCAGAGAGCTATTCACGTCAGTTTCACTCATTTAAATGGGCACCATTGTCAGGTTAAATAAATCACACAAGAAAAACAGTCAGCAAAAAATACTTTTTAAATCCGATAAGAGTTAAGCCCCTTTGAACCAAATTGGCACTGATTTATTAAATTAATATACATGATATGATGATTTTGGATATATGTTCGCCCACTCGTATTACATTGTGAAAGTTATTATCGTTGTCATCTTAAACCTTGTACAGTTTACTTTAAAATAATGGGCGCCATGATGTAAAAGTGGCTTTACCTTACCGGAAGCCATATTTTCGTCTGTTTTCGGGCCCCGCCGATCTACGAATTAAAATGCCCATTTAAACCAGGAAATCTGAAATCTGAATGGGCTAAAACTTTACCGTAATATGATGAGGTATGAAGTCAGAAATGTTCTGTCTATTCCGTTTCTAGGCGCATGATAACAATTAACTTGGGAAGGAGGACGGGGGAGGGGGGAGGTTGATGAAGACCGGAGGGGATCCGCCTCTCCGCAGACCAGGTAGGCTAAACCATATATGGCCTTGGGGGATTCTCTCGTACTCCGAAATAAAGAAAACTATAGAGTCGAAACTTTGCGACTTTGTAACTTATCATATATTGGGGTCATTTTAAGCCTATTTGCATAACCCTCCAAATAGGTTATGATGAGAAAATAAAAAATGGGAATTCTGCGAGGTTAGACCTACCAGGAATGTGAAGTTTTGGGATATTTCCTCAAGTTTCCGTAACATTGAATTTTACAAACTTTCTGTGAAACAACGTGGCGATCAGTATAATTCGTATACTAGATATTTCGAATGTCTACGAGTTCACATAGACGCATGTTGTTGATCATGCATCCTTACCCCAGAAACAAACAAAGAAGAATGAATTGACGAACATTTAATTTGCATTAGTATATCCTGTACTTATATTTCACAGTATTTCACAATCAAAGCAATAAAAAAATGTATTTTTTTTAAAGATGCGTGAACTGGCTGTATATGAAACAGTACGGCGAATTACTTTAATTTTCTTCGCATAAAATATTGTTCTGTATGCGGTAAATTTTATTCTGCAGTAAAGTAAAATAAAGCAATAAGTTATGCCAATTTTGCAGTAAATGTGTTAAGTGTACTGTATTTTATATTCATGCTAATAAATACTGTATTTTAAAAAATATATGCAGTAACTTACTGTATACAATGTAATACAGTAAACTATTGCCAGTATTACAGTATTATATATACTGTCATTATGTTTTGCAGTAAGTTACTGTGAAAGAAAGCAGTAACTTTCTGCACATTTACAGTAAAAAATTACAGTGCACGCCATATTTGAACTCAAATTATCCTGTAGACTGAAATCAATGTCATTTTCTTCATATACAGTTTATTAAATGTTAACAATTTACCATAGTTATGAAAGAGCGAATAGTTTCAGAGACTTGGTATCAACAGCGTACTCACCACGCCATATTCGAACTCAAATTTCCCCGTAGGCTGAAATCAATGTCATTTTCTTCACAGTTTAAAGGTTAATAATTTAGCATAGTTATGAAAGAATGAATAGTTTGGGACCTTTGAACGATTAGGCCGTTTTCCAATTTCCACTGCTGTTCCAGTACTATTATTACCGGAAATTTCCATAAATTTCTATTTGAATGCCTGAAATCTATGTCACTTTCTCCATACTCCTTCGTTCCTCATCCTTCCGTATTCCGAAAATGTGGATTTTGGCGAAAGTAACAGGTTTGACATAACGAGGGCCGCTTCTGCAGAATGTTGTTACACGAATCACCATTCGTTAGTGCTGTAAATAGGAACTGTTTCTATTTCCAGCGAAAGATGAGAAGATTTGTTCATTGTCGTTACTACAACATTTCCCCGAAGAGTTTAGGAAATTCAAATTTGCGTTATTATAGATGGTAAACTTAGCGTTTTCTCTTTCAGTATTAACACCCGATGATTCCTGTGGATGCGCTAAATCTGGCGTCCGTAATTTTTAGTGATTATTCTTTACCGGATCTTGCGTTTCTTATTTGAAGTGACATTTGTAATCGCTCGAACTCCTATAATAATTTAGTCGAAATGCGTATTTATCTTCTCCCCAAGAATCTTACCCTAAAGGGAGAGGAGACATGAACATATACAAGCATGACTGATCAAGCGACAGATTTCACATATTCCTGTCAATGAAGCTGGTAGAATTGTTTGCTCCATTTTGAACATCTACAGCTTTAGGCGAATGAAGGGATACTTTAGACTGAATAATAGTTAAGCGATTAAGGCCTCGATAACTGCCATAATTCATATCTATTGAACAGATGATGTGAGTAAACAAGGGTAATAAAACTGTGAAGAATTATTTGTCAGATAACGGTGTGGCACCAGAATAACGATTAGCAATGTGTCGATTGTACACGTAGATACAAATCATAATTATTTTATTGTGCAGAATAGAAATCCAATAAAAGTCAATAATGGCCGATTCACGAATATCACATCATTAGTCCCATATGGATTAGTCGTGTTATTAAGTTGTATATTGCGTGCTTTTCACGTTCCACATTGTGGACATCGAACTCTTAATCACTATGTATCTACAGTGTTCATTATTACCAATATGCATGCGATATCACTGGTTGGCAACCAGAGAGAATGAGTCCGACAAGAGTAATATCAGACCTGAAACGAACAAACGGCGAGTCGACTTCATCGTCACTGAATGTGTATCATAACAGGCAGGATTTTGGTGAACGCGTAGTTAATGAGATAGCAAGGAACATAGCTTCTTCATCGACGATAATCGTCATTGTGACAATGGAGTGACATCGCCCGTACCGTTGTTGTCTCATCCGTGGTAAATAAATATAATTGCTACGTTTGGTTTTCACATTCTATCTGTTCGGTATAGCGCAGATTTGTTTCTTTATTAATCTCGTCTTTCTATGAATTGTATTCGGTCTCTGGCTAGCGCGAATGTTTTGATGACATGTCAAGGCACATTACAAAACCACTCATCGGCTTCGACGGAAAGAAATTAGAAACTATGAATATACATATTTCAGTGAAAGAACAGTTAAGGTCTCAATTCATATCTGATAGCATGTGGAATATAAAAGGTGTCTGATATGCATACTATTGCATATGAGTTTTGTTACTTGCCTTTTTCAGAAAAAATAGAACATGCTATATTGCGTCACATTAAATTAGACAACCACACTTTCAGAGACTTGGTGTCAACAGCGTACTCACCACACTAAATTTTTGTTTGTAAATTTTACAGTAAGTTACTGGCAGCTAAGGTGCTAATAACTTACTGTAAAATTTACAGCAGGATGTTACTGTAATTATTACAGTAACTTACTGGCAGCAAAGGTGCCAGTAACTTACTGTAATAATGCAATAATATATTGTTACTGTAAATTTCTTATATGATTTCAGACAGATAATTCTGAAAAAAAGAAAACCACGAATAAACAGAATGAAAGGATATTCCTTTCCTATCATGTTTTTTCCTAACAATATGACAAATTATTGTCTGTTTGTCAAGGAGATAAACTTATAACTATACTGAAGACGGAATGCACTACCACTGTACATACATATATGAAGGTGCCGGAATTAGTGTTCGACTGTTCCATATATTATAACATACGCCCAACATCCACATACATGATTTTCGATACATCAGAGAGCTATTCACGTCAGTTTCACTCATTTAAATGGGCACCATTGTCAGGTTAAATAAATCACACAAGAAAAACAGTCAGCAAAAAATACTTTTTAAATCCGATAAGAGTTAAGCCCCTTTGAACCAAATTGGCACTGATTTATTAAATTAATATACATGATATGATGATTTTGGATATATGTTCGCCCACTCGTATTACATTGTGAAAGTTATTATCGTTGTCATCTTAAACCTTGTACAGTTTACTTTAAAATAATGGGCGCCATGATGTAAAAGTGGCTTTACCTTACCGGAAGCCATATTTTCGTCTGTTTTCGGGCCCCGCCGATCTACGAATTAAAATGCCCATTTAAACCAGGAAATCTGAAATCTGAATGGGCTAAAACTTTACCGTAATATGATGAGGTATGAAGTCAGAAATGTTCTGTCTATTCCGTTTCTAGGCGCATGATAACAATTAACTTGGGAAGGAGGACGGGGGAGGGGGGAGGTTGATGAAGACCGGAGGGGATCCGCCTCTCCCCAGACCAGGTAGGCTAAACCATATATGGCCTTGGGGGATTCTCTCGTACTCCGAAATAAAGAAAACTATAGAGTCGAAACTTTGCGACTTTGTAACTTATCATATATTGGGGTCATTTTAAGCCTATTTGCATAACCCTCCAAATAGGTTATGATGAGAAAATAAAAAATGGGAATTCTGCGAGGTTAGACCTACCAGGAATGTGAAGTTTTGGGATATTTCCTCAAGTTTCCGTAACATTGAATTTTACAAACTTTCTGTGAAACAACGTGGCGATCAGTATAATTCGTA